>JAAAKG020042991.1:0-18862 GCA_010014905.2 Druon quercuslanigerum
TCGGTCAGGGAGGAAGTCATTGACATCACTCTCTGTACCGGTAGTTTTACAGACAATATCAAGAAGTAGAGAGTCTCAGATGAACTCAGATCACTCACAAATAAAGTTCGAGTTGAAATCCATTTTGCCCGTTTCTGGCCTTAAATGGGCCAGAAATCCAAGAAGAACGGACCGGGTTCAGTTTTCCACGGAACTAAGAAGTGCACTTTCAGAGGTGCCCAGATCAATTAGAGACACGGCACCCTGGAGATGGCGGCCGAGACTTTCACGAAAGCTATAAAATATACTTATTAAAGTAGCTGTCGACGATCAAGAGTCCGAAAGGCTGGGGAGACACACTAGTGGAATGGGAAACTTGTAGAGCTTGTGCAGGGAAACCAGAGAGAGGTTTAGATGAGCCAGTACTGGCAAGTCGGGGGACTTTTGGACCTCATTCAGGACAATGAGGGATGAATATAGGAGTGCAATACGAATGGCAAAGCATGAAACCTGGGCAAACTTTTGCAAAGATAACAAGAAAGGAGCAGAGGCGGCTAGACTGGATAAGCTGTTTTCTCGATATCCGGATGCTATTTTCGGCGCTCTGAAATTGCCCGGCGGCGGATACTCAGAGTCGGACGAGGACACCTTGGCTCATCTGATCAAGGCACATTTTCCGGGCTTTACAAAGTTAGGAGAAGAGGAGAGAACACCTCTGAGGCAATTAAAGTCGCCTGTGGCCCAACTGGGCCCGAATCGGCGGCTAGCCAACGAGATTGTTACTCCTGCCAGGGTTATGTGGGTCCTGAAGTCCATCAGTCCTTTCAAGTCTCCGGGTCCGGATGGTATATATCCGGTCTTCTTACAGAAGGCTGGTGAAATCATCGTAGGCCGATTGTGAGACTTGCTAAAGTTATCAACACGACTTCACAAGCATCAACACGCCTATAGGGCTAGTCACTCGACGGAGACGGCCGTAAGCATAGCAGTTAACCTTATCGAAGGGCAACTGAAGCTGAAAGGCCTTGCAATTGGAACCTTTATGGACATTGAAGGAGCCTTTAACTACACCTCGGCAGAGGTGATCAGGGCAGTCATGATCTCACATGGAGTGCTCATCGCAGTTGTAGAATGGACCTGCCACATATTGGCCAATAGGAACCTAACTACAACTAAGGGTGATACCATTTTATGTGGAGCGGTTGACTCGGGATATTCGCATGGAGGTGTTTTATCACCCCTGCTGTGGTGCCTGGTTGCAGATGAACTCCTTCATCTGCTCACGAGTCAAGGCCACAACGTTATGGGCTATGCGGACGATATATTCGTTATCGTGCGAGGTGATCATCTGGATGCGCTCCTCGGAGTAATGCAGCAAGCATTAAGAATAGTAGATTCTTGGACGGACGCAGTTGTATTCACCAGAAGGTATAAGTGGAGAGCCACGAGTACACTGAAACTGGCAGGACAACAACTGAAAATCAAAGAACAAGTCAAATATCTAGGAGTTATACTAGATAAGAAGCTGTCATGGAACGAGCACCTGGAAAACAAGTGCAAGAAGCTAGTAGCGACTCTTTGGCTCTGTAGGAGAGCCATAGGGAAAAGCTAGGGCCTAAAGCCGAAGACACTTATGTGGATCTACACAGCGATCCTGCGACCCAGGCTTATCTATGCAGCGGTGGCCTGGTGGAGCAGGGTCGAACTGTCTACTGTGAAAGCTCGACTGGGAAGGATCAGGGGACTGATTCTGAGAGGCATCACTGGTGCCTTGAATTCAACACCCAGAAAGGCTCTGGGGGCACTTACAGGTTTGGGGCCCCTCCATCTCGCCATCAAGGCCGTGGCTGCGAAAGCGGCCTGGAGATTAAATATGGTTAATGATAGCAGTGTCTCGACAACAGTGCGGATAACAATCGATATTGCGAGAAGGCCGATACTGAGCATGATCAAGTACAAAATGTCCACTCGTCGCTATCTCTTCGACAACAAGTATTGTATTAGCCTATCCACAAGAGTGAAATAGCTTAACGGTGAGGCACATCTGCCCAGTGATGGAGACAACTGCTTCACAGATGGCTCCAGGAACAGAGAGAACGCAGGAGCCGGTGTATATCGTAGAAGGAATGGAATAAGTTACACAATTGCGATGGGGTCCTATTCCACAGTTCTACAATCTGAGAATATGGCCATATTCCAGAATAGGCTAGCGACAGACAACCGAGTCACTCTGCTTTGGATCGCTGGACACAGTGGAATCAAGGGCAATGAGATATCGGATAGGCTAGCTAAACTAGCAGCAAAACAAAATTTTACTGGACCTGAGCCAGTTGTAGGCATTTAGAGTAGGTTAGATACTGAAGATATTAACAGTTGGCTGACCATGGAGCATCAAAACGAGTGGAGTTCTGTCTCTGGATGCAGACAGGCTGAAACACTCCTAGGCTCAAAGCTAAACCCCCACCGTGCAAAGGAAAAACCCAAGCTCGGGAGAAAGGAAGTCAAAATCCCAACAGAAATGTTTGTAGGACACGGAAACCTCCGGTACCACAGACATAAGATAGGGCTTGAAGAAAGTCCACTCTGTCAACTGTGCGGAGAGGATAGTGAGACGTCTACTCATATTCTCTGTCACTGCCCTACGATTGCGGGGAAACGTGTAATACACACAGGCAGTATCTGCATCAATGAGTCTGAAATATCGGCCAACAGCGTGGCAGCGGTCCTCTCCCTTTGGAAAGAGCTATGAAGTCACGCTTGAGGCTTAGAAGGGGACGCAACGGGTTTACCCAGGCGTCAGGGGCTGTCACGATCTCAACCCAGAGCATTAGTAATAATAACTGATATTTAGGGTCATAACCACATCTATCAAACCACAAGCAGGCTAGCCCACCTAACCCAGGGAACAACGAATTTTATCACTAGTTTTTCATAAAATTATTAAATATCACGCCACTAACAGGTAAACCACCTACACACTTATCCCTTAACTCACCTAAACCCCAGGGATTACCTCTACCAAAACGCAAGTAAACTAACCCACCTAACCCTGGCAATAGCGAGTTTAATGTCTTATTTTTCTTAAAATAATTGAATTTCACAGCATAAAGTGACACTCAGCTAATCATCTACCCCTAGATAACTCAATCCATTTAAACAGCTATCCCTAATCTCCCAACCCCGGTACACCACTCCTATCAAATCACAGGCAGGGTAACCCACGAAACCCTTGGAACAACGAATCTGATCACTTGTTTTTCATAAAATAATAAGTTTTCGCACCAGTAACATGAGAACCACCTACCCACTTAACCCTTAATTTACCTAAACCCCAGGGTTACTATAACCAAACCACAATTAGGCTAACCCACCTAACCCTGGGAATAGCGCGTTTAATGACTTATTTTTTCTAAAAAATATTCAATTCTACACCCTAAAGTGACTCACCTAATCATTTACACCCAGATAACTTAATCCATTCAAACACCATCACCCAACCCCCGACCACTGTAAACCACCCCTATGAAAAAGCAAGCAGGCTTATTTAACTTAAAAAATGGAATTTCACATCACAAACTACCTCACCTAAACATTTACCCTTAGATATCTTAATCCATTTGAACACCTATTCCTAAGCTCCCAACCCCTGTCAACCACCCCTATCAAACCACAAGCAGGCTCACCCACTCTAGGGACCACCCTTACGAAACCACAAGTAGGCTAACCCACCTAGCCCTGGGAATAGCGAGCCTAATGGATTATTTGTCTTAAAATATTTGAACTCCACTTTATAAAATTACCTTGGCTTGGGTGTTTACGAAAAAAGTCGAGACTTGTCTTCAACGTCGACTTTGAGCTGACTTTCAAGGTCATTTGAAGGTCAATTTTTTTACACTCAGCTTTACCCAGGAACAATGACGTGGACGTAGTAAAATCTTTTTCCTTTGGGGCGCTTGATTTACGTGAGTCCAATCCAGTCTCATGAATCAAGGAAATTTGGTTTCTTTAATCAGTTATTTTACGCGTTTCTCATAGTAATGTGGAAGATTTTCTTCCGTGATTGCAAAAAAGTGTTATATACACAGAGAAACAGTACACCATCCGCATTTAATAACTGCAATATCATCGCATTTCGCACATGTGTCATTTACATATTAAAAAAAAACTGGTGTGTCAACCTTCATTGGTGTATATTTTCAATTTTTCCAACAGTAGATAAATAAATTTCTTGAAACCATTTCACAGTCAGATCAAATGTCATTTTTCCAGATTTCGAAGCCCAAACTATAATGCTTTTAGCTCTGTACCTAACTTTTCTTAATAAGGGTCCAAATATACCATCAGGTTCTTGCAAAACTATTACCAGTGGAGATTTCAAAACCTTATCTGCAGATACAATAGGCTGAACTGTGTAACGGTAGGTCATAGAATTTAAGGATTGTGCAATGCATTCGAATTTTGTTGTACCCACAAATGATAGAGTTCTTCCAGCATTCCAGCATTATAAACAGTAGCTGACCTTAGACTAGAAATTTCTGATTTAACTTAATTAACAAAAGCAGATGCCTCATGGAATAATTCTTGTTTTCCTGAAGTTTATTCGTGCGCAATGAATCTATTTGTTTTTCTCGAAATGATTTTATTCTGCTTTTTGAAATTGTGGATCAATTTCGCGGAAGCATTAAATTGTTCCGAAAATAGCTCGATTTCCTTTGCAGCTTTTAAAGCCTATCTTTTTATATCTATGTCATGAACAGGTAAGAATTTGTCAAAGGCATTTTTAAGTTGTTCAAATACACATTTAGAAACATAACCAAGCTTATTTGCTTTTGCAACTTTTTCAGTTATTGGATATTCTTAACTGTATAATTGTCTTACGAAGGTAGCTTTTCTATACCGATGTTTGACTAATTCAATACTTTTACGTTTATTCTTTGTCGATTGCCAAAAATAAACTACAGCCTTTTTATATTCTACATCAATATTCTCATCGAATTTGACATCCCTTTGCAATTTCTCATTAAATTCATTACCTTCGTCATTTCCTAGATTTAAAACTTCTTCAGCAACAGCGCTTTCATCATTGAAGCATAGTGTATAATATGTCTCGATATAAAAATCCTGTTTATAGCGTTTTTAATTAAATCAATAAGTTGTGATGCCAATTGTGATTCTGAATCAGTAATTTTTGTTTCATGATCGCACATTGTATTACTAAATGCAAAGCTTGCTAATTTAATAATATACTTTGAATTCATAGACGTTTTATATTTTTTAGTTAAAAATTAAAAAGGAAATGTTCGCTAAATTTAAAAAATAAGTTAATAACACATAATCAATTATAAATTTTTAGTTTATTGTTAATAATAAACCTTATATCCTATTCTGTGCTACTGATATAATTTATAAAAAACTTAAAAACTGTGATTATTTTCATAATAAATTGACTCACCTAATCATCTACCCCTAGAAAACTTAATCCATTCAAACACCTACTCCCAACCCCCAACCCCTGTAAACCATTTCTACCAAACCACAATTAGGCTAACCCACCTAACCCCGGGAATAGCGACTTTAATAGATTATTTTTTTCTAAAGTAATTGAATTCCGCTCCATAAAGTGATTCGCCTAATCATCTACTCTCAGATAACTTATTCCATTCAAACACGCTCCCCCAACCCCCGACCACTGTAAACCACCCCTGTGAACCATCTATCCACCTAACCCGTTAGATGAGTAATTTTATGCAGTAAAATTAAATTATTTTAAGAAAAATAAACGATTCAACTTGTTATATCCGGGGCTAGGTGAGTTAGCCTGCTTGTGGTTTATAAGGGTAGTTTACAGGATTTAGGGTGTTCAGTGTATGTTTTCAAATATTCAAGGTTGGTTAGGGGTAGATAATTAGATGTGTAATTTTATGAAGTAAAATTAAATTTGTTAATGAAAAGTTAACGTATCAGCTCGTTTTTTCGAGGGCTTGGTGGGTTAACCTGCTTTTGCATTAGTAGGGGTGATTTCTAGCGTCTATGTGGGTAAGGAACTAGGTAGGTAGGTGGTTCATCTGTTACTAATGTGAAATTCAATTATTTTATGAAAACTTAACTTTTAAATTCATTTCCAGGGTTAGGTGGTTTAGGCTGCAAGTGGGTTTGTAGGGATGGTTTACAGGATTTAGGGGGCTGGGGGTATGTTTTCAAATATATAAGGCTGGTTAGGGTAGGTGATTAAATTAGTAATTTTATGAAGTAGAATATAATTATTTTAAGAAAAATAAACGATCGAACTCGCTATTCCCAGTGCTTGGTCGGTTAGCCTGATTATGATTTTGTAGGGGTGGCTTCTACCCCTAAGAATCAGTTAGGGTAGATATAAAAAAATACCGGTCTAATATTCTTCCATGTTCTACGGCTCTGCTAAGTTTCATAATTTATGATATATATAATATAATTTGTATATATTTTTAATATATAATTTCTGATGTAGCAGAAAGAGCGATTAATAATCTTACTATTCCAAGTTGAATCATCGGAGCAAACGTCTCGTTCAAATCAATTCCTGGACGTTGCGAATAATCTTTCGCCACTATTATTTACGTTAAACTCTTCAAATTTAACTCTGCACGTTATAGGCTATCAAGATTCTAACACTTTCTCCAGCCTTGGGAAAAAGAAGACGAGAGAATAACATCAGAAGTTTGGCTACACCGTCTAAGAAAAACTTTAAAATAGTTTATCAAAAGGTAATAATTACCTGCAAGGCGCCAGACGCTTTCTAGGCGTCACTTCAAGTCACGGCGAACCACAAATTTAGGACTTTTGAATAATCTCTTAAATAAATTTCCTAACCCAGTCGGCAGAGGGATATGTAGGGCAAGGAAAGTCACAAACAACAAACATTTAAAAGAATAATTAGTTAGCATTATTAAATTTAATAAATAAGGAGAGCGATCTTACGTTACAGTAGGTCATGGACCTTTCACAAAGGTTAAACCAACAAATAGGATTTAGAACCCCGCCATAATAAAGAAAATAAATTAAACAAGTACAAAAAAAAAGAAAGACACTAATAATGGCTTAAACTAAATAAAGGTGACTTTGTCTCGACGTCGTTACCCGGCCGAACCTAGATCTTTAGTATACATAAAATTTTACCTCACCGAGAGGACTAGACACACTCATACACAATCTTATTTTCAAGGCACCACATATCGAACTCAGACACAAATAAAAGAAATAACACTTGAACCGATTCGGGTTTTGAACAATACAACCCGCCTGCGCCTAACAGAAGAAAACCCGAAAACAAATGACGCCTACCTTGAATCCTAGAATCAAGAGCCCCTCTGGGATGTCTCCTGGTCGGAAATTCTTTTCGTTATACGCAGCTTGCACGTTTAGTCGATGGCCGAAACTAGACTGGCGTCTCTCCTTGCCCTACCGCCTCTTCTCCCCTCTTTTCCGATCTTCCGCCGACTTCGTCCAGTAGGTGCTGCCCTCAATGCTAGTAAAAGGTATTACAACTGGCCCAATGTGACTTGGTGGATGGCCACCACGTTACAAGATATAAATTTTCCTGATAAAAAAGCCTGGAAATTAAACAGGACACATTAGTGTGTCCACTATAATGGATAATAATCCTATCCTGTAATTGTATCGAAATACTTAGGAATCGGAAGTTTTGTAAGTGGTAGAAAAATTCTTAAAGTAATTGAAACTGATCTACATCAAGGGTTCAGAAGGATATAATAAAGTTTAAAAAGCCCAAGGTATATTTCCTAAATTTTTTACGGAAGCTAACCCATGCTTCAGGTAAAAAACACGTCATTTTCCGGGAAGTCTTATTTTAGGGGTTGAATGTATATTCAATCGATGCAGCGCAGCATCACAGAAAAAACTGGGGGTTCACTAAAAATGCGGCTCAAATAAAAGTTGGTATCATTTAGAACTTGACCCAAAAGGGTTCGTTAAGAGCGCTCATGGAAAGAACTTGAATTTGCATTCAAAAGCCACCAACGGCTTGCAAAGTAGGGCTGGCAAGCTAGGGATCGATTTACGGTTATCGGCCCATGACTTGGTACGAAAAGTTTTATGCATATGAATATGCCCTTTTGTTGAAAACTTTTCTGCATAACCTGCAAATGATATTTATCAAGAAATAATATCTATTTTAACTGTGGTTGTATTTTGCAATTTAGTTATCTTCATTAAATTTTGTCCATCAGTGTTCGATTACATGTGTACTTTCAGGTAAAAATTATGTTATTAATTAAACAAAATGTCAAAGTGGGCAAATCGAAAAATACGTTCTTTATAAATAGGTTCAATTACAACTGAGATCTTTTAGAACACAAACTAAGGTATCATTTAGAAGCCCATTTATCGTTTTGGGTTCCTTTTCAGTAAGTGCGTTTCAATTTTGTTGCAGTTTCTTTGGAACCAAAAATGTGTTCCCATGGAAACCCTAGTTTTTTCTGTGATAGAGAACGCAGCGCTGATGCAACGTTGTCTTATCCCTATTTTTCTTTAAACAATGCAACTTCTTGTTACAGGAACCATCCCTAGTAGCTCAGATAACAGAACGCCTGCATTCCCATCAGATAGACAGGGGTTCGAATGCGGAATTTTTGTTTATTCTTCTACCGTAGCTCTACAGGATTGAATTCTAGAAACTCAAACTACAGGTTTCTTATGAGAGTTAGGTGATCTCCTGAGAGAAGGTACTCTTTATCATGGAGCTGTAATTGCTGAGGGTTCGGGTCGCTGGCCAATTGTAAGCCAAATGAGGGCAGATTGGATTAGATACTTTAATTATTATTAATAAAACCTCAGGCTTAAAATGGATACATTTCAATATTTCAAAGTCATTTTTCTGGTCTTAAGTTGGATTTGTATGCAATTTTTTCAACGCTGAACTATGGCGGTATGTAGTATTGGCAGTCATGGACGCATTATATGATGCAGTCAACTACAGTGAAATTCTTCTATAGTGCCGATTTTCGGGCTGACGGTGGGTAGGCACTAACTCATTTGAGCCCGCCCCGCTTCTGTTTGTTCACGCCTGAGTGCTCGCCTGAATGACAACCACAAATTCCGCGCATCGTGCGCAGCTTCTGTTACATCTCTATGCGGCGCCGCGTCAATTCTCGGAAGGGCTATAGAAGGAAGGGCTGTTAAAGGGTTTCACTGTATTTTAGAAAAGGGAGCCTGATTTTCTTTTTATCCTATCATTCGTGGACTAGAATGCGATCAAAAGCATGATAGTGGGACCTGACGCTTAAGGGTATATCCAAACCATCAGCAACCATCAGAATATAATCGTGCTTTTCAACATCTTTTCTCTGATGAACTTGATTTTTCATCATCATCCACGGACTAAGCCAAGTGCCTGATGAGATATATATTTTAACAATTTAATACGCAGTTTCAAATCTCTTGCAAACATCTTGTATCAGTCACAGAAATGGGCATATAATGTATAGGTTAGGGTTCATCTTTCACTACTGTTGTTCCTGCACATCGATTGCGATCGTTTGAGGTGTCATTTGCTTTCTCTGAGTGCTTGTGGAGGCTATCACAAATAAGAAGGAACCCTCAAACTTAAAATGCTTACATAAATCTTTTGTCTTTGAGCTGGATTTTTGTTGCGAACCTTTCTGCATCTCGGGGCTATCTCGGTATGTACCATCACTCATGGGTGCATTGCAAATTTTGTATGTGAATTGCTTTTCAAAATACGAATTTAAAAAAAATATCTTGTAGATAGCTTTACTCTGTAAATCATATCTTTAGCTACAAAATATGAGTCTGATTGCAAATTCCGTTTTCCCTGCTCAATTTTGTAGTTGAAATACAATGAACCGAAATATTAAAAGAAGTCGTTTGCATTCAACCGATCCATACAAATTTTCCAAAGCGAATTTAAGTGTAGTACGTAAACCTGGTTTCATTTTTACTTCACTTTGCACAGACTAAGTTGCAGCCAAGTGTACGAAAGGAGAACTAAAAAAAACTCAAAGGTCAGGAATCGAACCGCTCCCATCCGTTACTATAGATACTCATATTTGTAGATACTATTCCTAATCAAGTTTTAACTGCAGAAAACAATATCGCCGTGGTGCATTCACAGGGAAATGAGCAGGTGATTTTTTGCAGACAATTTACATGAAAAATTAAAAATCATAATAAAAATTTGCTAATTAGAATGATATTTTCTTTAAGTTCAACGCATATGCTTCAATATGCTGAGTTTCATATTTACAGTTTTAATTCGTAAACTTTAATTTGCACACCTGAACGTGTACAATTTACCTTTCCCTATTTTTTCCCTGATAAAATTTTCATCTTTCCTGGCATTGTATTTGGATTATCTACTAAAAAGTTGACCTTTCAACAAATAGTAATAATTTTCTACCCAAAAAATCAATTTTTAAACAACATACATTTTTGTAGCAAATAGTTGGATTCTTAACTTATAAAATGTACTGGATACATTTTTGATCAGAATTGGAATATTTACATAAATTTTTAACAAAAATCTTTATTTCAAAGTTAAAAAGACGAATTATCTACAGAAAAGTTTAAGTTTCAACCCAAAAAATTATTTTTAACAAAAAAAGGTTATTTTGAACCCAACAGTTTAATTTAATACAAAATTGTTAAATTTTCAAGCTAAAAAGATAATTTTTCCACAAAATGGTTGAATTTTTAACATAAAGTCGTATTTACAAGAAAATAGTTTAAATTTCATCTATAATATTATGAATTCTTAACCTCTCACCAAAAAGGATTAATTTTCGACCAAAAAGTTAAACTTTCAACTGAAAAAGGTGAATTATTAACTAACAAATTTGTTTAAACTATAAAAAGAATAGCTTCGTTGTCACTTGTAAAAGTTTATTTTAAACCAAAAATTGAAATAATTTTAATCAAAATTGTTAAATTTTCAACCAAAAAGATAATTTTTGGACAAAGAGGAAAAATACGAATTTGCAAAATATTGATTTTTGACAAAGAAGATTAAAGTTCTACCATTTTGAACAAAATTATTTAATGTCAAAACCAAAAAGACGAATTATATACAAGAAAAGTCAATACAATTAGTTGATTTTTTGTTATTGAAAATTAACTTTCTTGTAGAAATTTGATATTTTCGGGTAAAAAATTCTCCTTGTTGACTAGAAAATTAATTAATTTAGTAGAAAATTTAACCATTTGGTAAAAAATTCGCCTGTTTTGTAGAAAATTCTTCTTTTTCTGAAAATTAGCTTTTTGTGATAAAAATTTTAATATTAAATTGTTGGTTAAAAATTGAGCTTTTTTCTTTTAATAAATTCCACTATCAGTTAAGAAAATATTTAATTGGTTACAAATCGTCCTTTTTTATCGAAAATTCAACTATTTTGTTCAAATTTTATATATTTTGTTAGAATTTCGTCCTTTTCAAAAAAATCCCACTGTTTTGTCATTTTTTGTTTCAAAATTCATTGTGTTCTAAAATTTTTTATTGAAATATAAAATATTCGGTTGAAAACGCAACAGCTTTATTAAAAATTAAAATATTTTTTAAAAATTAAACTGTTTTTTTGAAGACTAAAAAATCGGTTTTTTTGTTTCAAAAGTCAAGTATTTGGAAGAAAATGGTACAATTCGGTTAAAAACTAAACTGTTTGTTTGAAAATAAAAATTTTCGTTACAAATAAAATTTGAACATTTAACATGAACATTTTGTTAAAAATTCAATTTTTTGTGGTTCAAAATGAATGAAGATAAATTTCATGCAAAAAACATGATAGTGAAATTTTCAATTAAAAAGAATGAAAATCTAACAACAAATATTTGGATTTTTTATTAGGTTCTAATCTTTCAAAAACGGAAAAAAGAAAAAAATGGGAGTTTCTTCAAAACATGGAAAAAAGAGGAATTCTTGAAAAGAGGGTACAAGTTATTATGAAAATTTTTTATTTCTTCAGAGAAAATATTCATATTTATTTCATTTATTTTATTATTCAATAATTGCCTCGTAAATAAATATAAATTTTTAAAAAATGTGTTAATTTATTCAAGAGGATAAATACTAATTTTAAAAAATGCCTATTTTTTCAAACATGAGTATATAATAATTTTAAAACGAGTCAAATTAACAAATTATTATATCTGATGATTTAAATAAAAAGATTTTTTTTTCCTTTTATTTACTTTCTCTTTGGAAGAAAATAAATTTTATTCATTATGTTTAACAAAATATTTCTATTCCAATTAATATTTGAACCAAATGAGATCAAATCTTTTCTTTTTCAAAAATGAAAAATTTTTAAAAATGAATTTTAAAGCCAAAAAAATGTATTTTGAATAAACAAAAAATTTTGAAACATGAAAAAAAAGTAATCACCTACATTGTTAAACATTCAACCGAAAAGGAATTTTCTCTATACATAAGTTAAACTTTAAACAATAAAATGTGAATTTTGAGAAAAAGAATTAATTTTCAACAAAGTTCATTTCAATAATCAGACTTTTAAGAATCAGTTGAACTCTTACCTGCATAGTTAAATTTTCAATCAGAAAATATGACTTTTCACTCAAATAGTTCAAATTTTAACCAAAAAGATGAATTATCAACAAAAAATATTAATCTTCAACAAAAAATGATTTCTCAAAAAAGTGGTTCGACTAAAATGGTCAAACAGTTGCATTTTTATCTAGAAATACGAAATTTCTACTTAAACCGATGAATTTTTAATAAAAAATATAAATTTTCCACAAAAACTTGAATCTTCGTCAACAAAAAGATTTCAGATTTACTTTTCAATACACATAGATACATTTTTAAAACCAAAATATCAATTTTTAAAAAAATGTTTGATTTTTCATTTAAAAAAGATTTTATTTCACTTTTCAAAACCAAAATATGAATTTTAATTAAGAAGGAAATTTTCCAGAATTCTCTAGCAAAAGTAGAATAGCTATATTTTTAGTAAAAAAATCATTTAAAAAAAACGAATGATCAACAAAATCGTTTAATTTTTTAGTCAAATAAACTAACTTCTGATTAAAATCATGCATGTTCAAAAACAAAAATTTCAAACAGCTGAATTTTCTACAAAAAAATGCATTTCTAACAAAGCAGATGATTTTTAACTAAAAAAGTTAAATTTTCAACAATAAATGGAATAAAATTTTATTCTGAGTTAGAAAAATATTTATCAGAACAAATAATATAAATTTAAAGGAATAGTTTCATTTTCAACCAATCGGATGAATTTCCAACCAAAAAGATTAAATGTTTACACAAAAAATGTTGACAGAAAATGCGATGGTTAAATTTTTAGTTAATAAAATTAATTCCTGATCAAAAAATTAGTTTATGGCCAAATACATAAAATTTAAACCAAAAAGAATAACATTCAACCAAAATAGAACAATTTGTAAAAAAATACATAATTTTCAACCAAATATTTAAATTTTTGAGAGAATTTTCAAACCTAATAGTTGAATTTGTAACCAAAAAGGTTAATTTTCTACCAAGAAGGACCAAATTCAAGAAATAGATGAATTTTCAAATAAAAATGATCAATTTCCAAAACAATAAAGAATAGGGTAGTTTTCAAGAAATAAAATAAATTTTTAAACTCAAATTAACTTTCTACCAAAGATATTCAATTTATATGAAATTTAATATTTTTAATTTTTAGTTACAAAAAATTGTTTTCAATAAATAAAAACTTATTTTCAACCAAAACAATAAAATTAGGTTTTATACTTCTAATAGTTGAATTTTTAACGAAAGAAAATAAACGTTTAACGAAATATAGAATACAGTTAAATTTTCAGTTAATAAAATAATTTGAAAAAAGATTTAACATAGTAGATTAATTTTAAAGAGAAACAAATTTTTTTTAACTAATATGATCATTTTGCAGTCAAGCTACGCAAAACAAAAGGACGAATCAACAAAAATTGTACATCGAAGAAACATCTACAATTTGGTCATTTATCACTTTTTCATAGGATGCGTAGTTTTTGTTTTATTCATAAAAATCAAATTTGTTGGTAAGAAAAAATCAATTTTTAATAATAAATAAATAAATATAAAATAAAATAAAATAAATAAATAAATTTTAAACTAAAAATAGCAATCTTCAACAAAGGAGTGGTTCATCCAAATTTTTTTTAAAAAATAGCTAAATCCTCAAGCAAAGCAGATTAATTTTTAATCAAAGAGTTGCATTTTTATCCAAGAAATATGTCATTTTTACTGAACAGATTAGTTTTTTAATTCAAAAGAAAAACTAAAGCAAATAATTTTCACGCAAAAACTATTTCAGTTTGACTTTTTATCATCAAATTATGAGTTTTAAACAAAAAACAAATTCTTAACAAACTTGATCAATTTCCAGCCAAAAAATGGCATTTTCATCCAAAAAAGATTTCAGCTAATTTTTTAGTAACAAAATATGAATTTTAAGGAAAAAGGTTTAATGAACTGAGGAGACTGCATCTCTGAGTGGGTCCTCCAATCCCTTCAACTGTTCCGTGTCAAAAGGTAGAGGGGAGCGGGAGAGTCGCTGTGGCTAGAGCACCCGGAGGGTTGAGAGAAGAAGATTGAGGAAATTAAGGCACCAAAGAGCCACGTCCACCAGGACGTCGTAAACAAGACAAGGACATATACCCGCCCCCATAATTGGCACAACGCGCAGGAGCGAGTTTATTTGCGCATTCCACCGTACAGTGGGATTCCGCACAGAATTCACAAGTAGGCCTGGTTGATCTGCATTGATCTGAACCTTTGGCAGGTGAAACACCTCGTAGTGGGAGGAATAACCGGAGTAACGTTATATCCAAAGCTAGAGAGGAAAATATCTCTCGGAATCGTCGAGCAGGCAAAGACAATTTCCACCCTCGTCCAGTGATCTGTCCTGCTTGGTTCTTCGACGAATAGAGAGAATAGTTGGTCTGACCTCATCCGAGGTTCTATTGAAAATGTGAACAGCTGAGTACCTCAGCGAGACACCGTTGATAAATGCTTTCTTAAATGTGAGGGAAGGGGGTATGGTTACGGAGTACCCGAGCCCTTTAAGTTGTTCTGAGGTGACAAGGGTATTTGAGTCTTCCTTCCTTTCATATAATATTTTTAACCGATTCTGCCCGTTACACAAGATTGACACAGGCCCGAAATGACGTCCTGCATGTACAGTAGGGAAGGTTTCCGGATTAGACCATTTAACATGATCTTCCGGATAAAAGGGGAAAAGTTGTTCCTTCACCAACATCCTTTCGTTGGCTCTGCTCTCTTCCCTGTTGGCAGTGGAGTGAAAGATGTCGTTTCTCTCAACAGCCAGCTCTTCCGAGGAGAGCGCGGGAGAGGTCGGATTACTACTCGTATCCGAATTGATGTCGTCGTACGTTCCCCTGCTTTTTCTATGCAAACCTAGGCGGCTCTCCTTTTGTGAGGTGGCCAGAAGTGGGGAGGTTCTGGGTCGCTTTGAAGATCCGGGTCGAGTAGAGGGTTCCATCTGATTCCCAGACCCACCACCCACTGCCAAGAGTGACATCCCGCCACATGCCGACCCATGGAGAAGAGTTGTTCCACCGGGCGCACTCGAATGGCGCCCGCGGTCAACCATTCACATAGAGCGTTGAAATTGGAGTGATAGGATTCACATCCATTCGTCGTTCTCCAAAGATCGGCCGCGGCAGATGCCCAAATCGGAGGAGCAAACAGTGCTTCTGGTCCGACGTATTTTCCACGAGATAAACCATGAAATTTTCCAACCGCGTGTCTTCAGGTTGAATAGAGACTAGATCCATGAATCCAATCCCTACTTCCTCAGCATCCAAGTACTTCAGACCGAAGACATATCGAAGCCACTTGTCAATAGCTCAATTACAATCCTTGATTTCTTTACTCAATCCTAGCTGTTGGATTTTTCTCCACCCGGAAAAATAAAAATATATTTCATTAAATTACATCAATTTATTTTTATTTTAAATTATTAAATTACATGAAATTTAAATAAAATTATGTAAAATAAGATGAAATTATATGAAATGAGAGGAAATTAGATTAAATAAGATAAAACTAGATTGAATAAGTTGAAATTAAATTACAATTAATGAAAATTAATTAAATCGAATGAAATTATATGAAACAGGATGAAATAAGATGAAATTAAATGAAACTTACCATGCCTGACCTAGATGAAATCAACATCCAAGGATGATAATGTTGGCGAAATTGTCTTATCCCCAAATGTATGGATATTTCAAAATCCAAAACTATGTTCTTGGGTTGAAATGTAGGAAGATCTTTGTTCTTACACTTATCTTTCGATATTAGGAAAACCTCTGCATAAGTGCTTTGTTTTTTGTCCGACAATAAGCAACAAAAAAGAGGAATGTAAAATCCATTCAGATAGCAGTGTGAGGTGAACAGCTGTATAAAGAATTTCGTACAAAACTGGAACGTCCGATCTCCTTGTAAAATATCCTGGTTTTCACACAGAAGTTGTAAATTTTTATGAAAGGAAAAAATCGCAACATTTTTTTCCTTATCATTATGGAGCAGGAACTTATCACCTTCAGTATTTTTTATTTGAATAGAATCCAAATAGTCATGAACATCTGATGTTGATGTCGGCAATTTCCCCGTCTTTAATATTTTTGAATGGGAAAAATTATTCGATGTATATCTTATATCCCTCTTCTTTAACTTCGCGATAGAATTTGCATCCAATTCTCGATGGATTATTTTGGCTGGCCTCTCGTAAAAGTTTGCTTCCGCTTTGCGTTTAACCTGGTTGCTGACAGTATTTCTGGTAAGCAATTGGTCACACAATGGTTGATGATTATGATCACCTTCTTTTCGCGAAAACACTAAATCATTTTCACTTCCTAAGGTGTACACACTAGCCGAACAATTTTTATTTGAGCAACTTCAGCGCTGCTCTTCGATAGACTTGATCACACTGTATTTTCGAAATTTAAAATTGTCCATTACAAGAAGCATTTTGCCTTAATCGCTGAAAATTGTCTTTAATGCCATTTTAGTATTATGACAATCTAATCTGTATCGAGTCTCTTCACAATCACTCAAAAAATACGCAAGCTAGTCTCTTGACAATCACTCAAGATTTAAGGAAGATCGCTGGAACATTCGATTTTTTTAAAAGTAGAAAACCGAAACTGGCCAGGGGCGGATCCAGCGAGGGGCGAGGGTGGGCGATCGCCCCCCCCCCTGAGCCTACAAATATTTGAGCAATTACCGTCAAAAATTTCCTTTTTTTTTTAGAATTTCAAGATAATATTTCTACGATCGCCCCCACCTAGGTAGCTGGCTGGATCCGCCCCTGAAACTGGCAGATTATGTGCATTGCAAGCTTATTTAAGAAAAGTCACGAAAGAGTGATTGGTCCCCTCTAGAACCTCTTTCCCAGTTTTTATCTAAGAAAACACGTTTTGATGACTGAAACGTATTTTTCTAAAGAGAAATGGAAAAAGGGGTTCACTAGTCCATGTTTTATAAAAAGGCGAGTTAGAAAACTAGTTCTTTCAAAAGCACGATTGGGACACGAAATAATATGAGATTGAAAAAAATATTCGGTCTTTCATGCTCACAAAAAAGTGATTGGTCACATCTCGAACCCGTTTTTCCTAGTGTCACTCGAAGATTTCTTATAAATAATAATACATCAGCTCAATTCGATTTTTGTTTAATTATATGTACGGTATTACAGATATTGTAGACTTTAATCTTTTTTTCTTAGGTTTTGTTGTTATTTGCGCTCAACTGTACGGCCATTCCAGTTCTTTTCTCCATATTTTCTGCATTAATTAGAGGTTTTAAAGCGCATGCAAATGCTCTGTTCTATCAGAGTAGACTCGCTTAAAAATATACTCTGCGAGGTAGCCCTTAAAATTTGCTTCGGATCGCCCAAACTTGGGGACCGTCCCACGCAAATTTCTCCAACTTCTCTCGATGTTTTGGGTATGAGCACCGGTTACTGGATCGACGAAATTCTCTGAGTGATTTACCGTCAAGTGTGTATACCCCTCTTTTTCACAATTTTTTATGGCGTCATAAGCCTTCCAGCAGTCACTACAGATCTGTGTGCCCGGTGAAATTCTCTCTCCAATTATTTTCATAAATGTCTCTTTTGTTCTGTCAGATACACCAACAAAAAACACATTTTTTTCCCACGCTCAAAACCCCCGAAAATCCACTGCCCCTCAATCACCCTCCCCCTATTGTACTTTCGTTTTCCAAATTTAGCTTTGTCTATCTCCACAATTTTTCCCTCCCCTCCCAATATGCGTGGATATTTGCTGTTCAATCCCCAATGAAAATACACTTCGCAGACAAAGCACATCCAGTCAATCACAGTGTGCTCATGAATGTGTATTTCATCCATGTGCAGCAAAAAATGTGTCTTTGTTCACAGATTGTTGAAAATTACACTTAACTTTTTTTTATGTTTATTTGTGTACGGTTTCTGACAACGCCACTGCGTTTCGCACGGTGATATCCTGATGACTTTCGTACAATTTGGACAAGTTAAAGAATTCAGAAGCAAACCATGATCTACTAAAAATTTTCTTAACTTATTTTTGTCACTATTCATGACGGAGAATTCAGTCAGAGTAATTTTACAATCCAGACAACCAGTGCTCATTGAACAATCAGGGTTTGTGCTCGTCATCTTATAAATAATTTTAATAAAAATTGTATCTGTGAAAAAAAATAAATTTAATATAAATTGAATAAAAATATATATCAAAATATAAATATAAATAAACATAAATATTAAAATTTATATGCACTCACTGTTTGGATTTTCGTTCAAAATTAATAACGAAGACTAATTTGTTGGCGAGACAAGGGCAA
>JAAAKG020043002.1:8391-18862 GCA_010014905.2 Druon quercuslanigerum
CTACAAAATATAACCAAATAGTGGAATTTCCAACTAAAAAGATAAATTGTCAACCAAAACTGGAATAGTTTAATTTTCAGCTTGAAAATTTAAAATATTTCAATTTCAAATAAAAAAGTTACATTCAACTAAAAAAGAAGAATTTTTAATCAAACTTCAAAAATTAATTTTTTAACGAAACAGAATTAATTTATAACAAAACGTCGTAAATCTTCAACCCAAAAAGTTATTTTTGAACCGAAAAGATGAATTATTAACCAAGAAGATTATATTTATTCATATTAAATTGAAATAAAAAACTGTTAAATTTAACCGAAAAAGAAGAATCTTTAAACAAACAGTTGAAATACAATTAAAAAAGATGAAATTTTTACCAGAACTAAAATATTTAGTTACATTTGTAGTTCAAAATATTATTTAAAAACAAAGTGCTTTTAACAAAATATAATGACTCTTCAACCAAAAATTTAATTTTCTACAAAAAAATGTAACTACAAAATATAACCAAATAGTGGAATTTCCAACTAAAAAGATAAATTGTCAACCAAAACTGGAATAGTTTAATTTTTAGTTTGGAAATTTAAAATAATTCAATTTAAAATAAAAAAGTTACATTCAACTAAAAAAGAAGAATTGGTAATCAAAGTTAAAAAATTCATTTTTAGTAAACTAAACAGAATTAATTGTTAACAAAATATAATGAATCTTTAATCCAAAAAATTATTTTTCAACCGAAAAGATGAATTATTAACCAAGAAGATTACATTTATTCATATTAAATTGAAATAAAAAACTGTTAAATTCAACCAAAAAAAGTTGAATTTTTAACCAGAACTAAAATATTTAGTTACAGTTTTAGTTCAAAATATTTTTTTTTTAATCTACTTTCAACAAAATATAATGAATCTTCAAGGAAAAAATTCATTTTCTATTAAAAAAATATAACTACAAAATATAAGCAAATAGTGGAATTTCCAACTAAAAAGATCAATTTTCAACCAAAAACGG
Organism: Druon quercuslanigerum; assembly: GCA_010014905.2. Lineage (NCBI taxonomy): Eukaryota > Metazoa > Arthropoda > Insecta > Hymenoptera > Cynipidae > Druon > Druon quercuslanigerum. The sequence goes on from JAAAKG020043002.1 coordinate 9,400, forward strand.
AATAGTTTAATTTTCAGTTTAGAAATTTAGAATATTTCAATTAAAAATAAAAAAGTTACATGCAACTAAAAAATTATTTTTCAACCGAAAAGATGACTCATTAACCAAGAAGATTATATTTCGACAGAAAAAGACGATTTATATTTATATGTATTTTTATTTATATATTTATATTTATATTTATGTTTCTTTAGATTCAAGTTATTTAAATATTCTTCAACACTTAGTTATGTTTCGTTTAAAAAAAAAAACGTAGCAAATTTGTTCGAACGAGTAACAACTGACACTCGACAGTTTTGCTATTCATGAAAATTTATGACAAGCAATTTATCTTTATAATCCGGTTATTCTGATTTACAATTTTCTGATCAAATGAAAAATCCGAAATTTGTGAACAAACGTTGCATATCACTTTGATCCGATTTCAGGATGGAATTGATGAACTAGACTTTTACTGTGAATTTATGACCATATGTTAATGATAATTTTGAATTTTCTTTTAGAATGCTTATAGCCGTGGTAGTAACATTCGCAGTGTGTAATTTGCCACAACAAATTCGAATAGCCTGGCTACATTGGGATCCAAATTACAACAGAACGTCCGACTTCAGCACAATCCTCACAGTCTCAACATTTTTGATATCTTATATGAATTCTTGTCTGAATCCTCTGCTTTACGCTTTTTTATCTAGAAACTTCCGGAAAGGAATGCGAGAACTGTTGATATGCAGTTCCCGAGAAATCGGTACAGGATGCACTAAATCTTCGTAGTTTATAATGTATATTTTAAAAATCCCATTTTTGATGCGACAAACAAATTTAAAGAGCAATTCCGCATATCTCTGAGATAAAGTAATTATTGATGAATAGGTAATTTTGTAAAAGGGCCATCCATTAATTAAAAAAAAAGTTTTTTAGAGGGGTGGGGATAAATCGACACTGTTGTGTAATATTTTGTAAAAATCAACCTTATAGGAAATTCCTGTATCCAAAACTATAGCCTAGAGTTATAATGACTTCATATCAGTATAATTATATTAGTATTTTGGTTTTTTCCATCATTCTAAGATCTAGGAACCCTTGCTTTTAAAGCATTTCAACAAAAATTTAGAGATCTCAAAAGAATAAAAAATATTTCGAAATATTTCCGAAAGGTTACATTTTTTTAAAGAGATTTTAGGAGATTTTAGAAACTTTTAAAGATTTTAGTTCATTTTAAAAGATTCCAAAGAATTTTCAAGAGCTTAAAAAAATTGTAAAAGATTTCAAAAGATTGTACAGGATTAGAAATATTGAAAGTATTTTAGAGGATTCCAAGGAATATTAAGATTAAAAAATTGTTACGGAATATTATAAATTCACAAAAATGCAGGGATTTCAATGCGCTTCGAAAATTTGACGTGATTTTCAATATTTCACGTTATTTTAGATGTTTTAAAAAAATTGAAATATTTCCAAGAATTTGACAGATTTTAGAATATATTAGCTGAGTTTCAGAGTATTCTTAAAGATCCCAACAAAATTTCTAAACCTTTTAAAAATGTCAAGGGATTTAAAATTATTTGAATCTATCTGGGACATCTCAAAAAATCCTAAAGAATTTTGAAGAGGTTTGAAAAATATACTTTTAAAGATTCCAAGGAACTTTAATATATTTAAAAGGATTAAAAAATTTTTTAAGTATTTAAAAATATCCCAAGGAATTTTCAACAATTTTACGGGATTTAAAATAAATGTTCTTCCCGTTTTTACCCCGTACCCTAACCGACTTTACCCTTCAACATATTCGAATTTACCCTGTACACATCAGTTTTTACCCCGTACCACAAACGATATTACCCCGTAGCCTTACTGACTTTACCCCGTACTTGAACCGACTTTACCCTTCAACATTTCCGAATTTATCCCGTAACCTATCCGTTTTTACCCCTTACCCTATCCTTTTTACCCCATACCATAAACGACAGTACCCCGTAGCCTTACTGACTTTACCCCGTACTTGAACCGATTTTACCCTTCAATTTTTCCGAATTTATACCGTAACCTATCCGTTTTTACCCCGTACCTTAATAAATATTACCCTGCAGCCTTACTGAATTTACCCTTTACCCTAAACGACTCTACCCTGTACAGTTGCTGACTTTAACCCGTACCCTAGACTTCTTAATAAGTTACAAGATTCAGAGATCTAATTTTATTAATTTTACGAGAGATTAAACAGTAAACTGGAGCAATTGGACAAAAACCACCCCATTTCCCCTACTTCCCCTTACTTACTCTCACTTCCTCTTCTACCTTCCCCTTATTTTTTTCTGATTTCTCCTCACTTCCCCTACTACCCTTGCCCTCATTTCCCCTCTCTGTCCTTAGTTTCCCTCCCCTTATTACCCCCACTTCCCATAAACCCTCCTCATTTCCCCTGCCTCTGTTCCCGAATTTTGCCCACTTCCCTATCTCCTTATTTCCCAAATTTTTCCCTCATTTCCTCAACTTCCCCTAGGCGACGGACGGTACACTAATTATTTTAGAGAGGATGAGAATTAAAATATGGTGGGGTAATAATATTAAAAGATATTGAGATATATTAAAAGATTTTTATACCAGTAATGAGAATCTCTTGTAAGCTTATGGCTTCGTGAAAGCCCATAAAAATGACAACCCTTTATGACCAGTAATTTCTAAAATAGGTTCTCCAACTATAAAATTAAAATAATTACTCAGTAAAATCATTAGAGCATCCATAAAAATGTTTAAAACGTCAATTAAAAATAGTATTGCCTTTTTTAGAATTAATTAAAAATGTTATAATATCTTTCAATCACATTTTGATTCTCTTTGACGTAACAGCGATATTTCCAAACATTCCTTATGGAAGAGTTGAAATTGTCATTAAAAACGATAGGATTGAATAAAAATTCATACCAAAATTCTTTTAAAAAACAATTCCTTTATGCCATAAAATATGTTTTTTTTCGGTATTTTCATAAATTTCATAATAATTTTTGTTTAAAAAAATGAAACTCTAATAGGATCAGTTTAACCTCCTATTTTAGCTGAAATAGTAAGAAAAGAGATATCGAACTTTGTAAATAAATTCTTTTTCTTAACCATTATTCATTTGATTTTGTTGAAAAATATGTGCATTTTGGAAAAATATTGAAAAAAGGTCATGAAAATTCAAACAAATAATGTATTAGGTACAAATTTAATTAGGACAGAGACGTAGAACACTTAGGCTAAGTAAAGATGAACATAAAAATTATTTTCATAGAAGTCCTAAATATCATTCAGTTCTTTAAAAAAATAAAACCAAACATGGTCATGATTTTAATTGGGATGATGTTAAAATCCTTTATCATGAGAAAAATCAAAGACAGAGAGAATTCATGGAAATATTATTCATAAAAAGAGAAGATAACAAAGCTCTTAATTTAAAAAAGAATCTCTCAAGATACAACAAAATATAAGACATGGTTATTAATTTTATTCAATTAATTTTCTTTTGCTTACTAAAACAATTCTTGATAAAAAAAATCATTTTCTTATCAATGAAATGGAGAATGAGACCAAACTACCTTTCTGATAAATGTCTATATATTTTTATTTTCAGTTATTTTGTTAATTTTATTTAACAAATAAATGACAGATATAACAAATATTTATTTTATTTATTTATTCGTACCTGTTGAGGGCCAAATTGGCCTCTAAACATGTTGGTTTCCCCTTTTTAGAGCCGAAAAGAAGATAGTTTGGAAGCCTAATTTAGAATTTTTTCATGTGTATAGTTTCTTTACTGTACTGTGGGTTAAAAAAATAATATTGGAAATCGGAAATAGAACGACAATCGAAACTTAATTTCAACTACCTTAGTTTTATCACTAAGGCGTGTCGAGCCAGGAGCGTAGGTCTAAGGCGCTGCACGCTAACGGCCAAGATGTCTCATGACGTGGCGCCAGTTCACTCTCAAGCGCGAAGCACACAAGTTTGCATAGCGAATAAAGACGATACCGGGCTCGCGTCGACATTTTTATCATTATCAATTATATTATAATTTGGGTGTCCCGGATAGTAAGTAACTATAAATTATATTGAATAAGACACGGCTCAAAAAATTTGAAAAAATTACGTAACATATACGAAGGGGTCCAAACCACTTGGTTATGATTTGTTACATAGGAGGGGAGGGTAGAAATGGGAAAATATGTGTTACTTAATTCATGGATGGCCCCTAGAGGATTATTTTAATCTCTGAATGTTTTAAAACTATTTGTTATGCGACTACACATTTGAAAAACAACGAATCGGTGGAATTGAGCTAACGCTGAGAGTGGTTTAACAAGTGTTAGAGATAGAAAGAATTCACTTCATTCCAGCTCCAGTATCCCAGACAAATCCATTATCCAGGGCAAACAGTTAATCGATCTTCTAGCTTGCAAAAGCACGTTTCCTCAATCGAAAACCAGAATATGTAAGGTAAAGGAACAAATGTGGACCGAAATGTAAATCAGTGCTTTTTCCTCCATATATATGTACATTATTATACATATAACATTTTTTAGATTTTAATTCCACATTGTATGTTGATACTAACATTCCATTTCTTTTTAATAGCAGGGTGGCCACTGACCGGAAAAACTGACAATTTTTCACATTTTGGTTTGCTTTTGCAATAAGTATTGTCTTGCTCTTCGAAAAAAATTAATAGGAATTATGCTCAGTATTACTGACACTCAGAAAAATGTTTTTATGATTTAAACAATTTCTTTTTGATTTATACCAAATTTCTTTAAATATAAAAATTCTTGGTTATATTCAAACGTATTATTTCTTTAATTTAGGGTCAAACAAATGTTTGTTAATTTTTTTGTTTTATTTTTTCAATTTAAATTTCTTTAATCAAATAAACAATTGGTTTAAATCAAATAAACTGCACTCAAAAAGTTGGTTTGATTCAAGAGAACATTTTCTTAAATTATATATGAAAACTAATGCAGATTATAAAAAATGACCGATGAGTTTTAAAAAAAATTGTTTTAAAAAACGTGAAATATATAATTTTAAGCTTAAATATTTTCAGCATGGATTATTCTATCACCAATAAGTAGTTTTGAATTTAAAAAAACAACATATTTCTAAATACTTAAAAAATATTGTTTCAGGTAATAGTGATAAAATAAGAATAATAAAAAAATAAAATAATTCCATAGTTAACCTAAATTTTTACATACTAAATTACTAATAATTCGCATACTAAAGTTTAGAGATTTTGTAAACTTTTGAAAATAAATTAAAAACCGCTTTTCGAGAAAAATAATTCTTTGGCTTTAAATATCAAATTGACCCACTTCAGGTTATTTCGGTGTTATAAAAATATAATCTAACCTAATAGAACACCGATTGTAGTTTGGTTTCCAATAGAAATTCAAAATCTGTATTCTAGATCCTGGATCTCAAAAATTAGAATATCTTATAAATTACGATTGACACCATTTTTAAGAATTTTCACTGTAGTTTATTCAAACGCAGACTTTACACTCTCTTCCCATTTTCATTCTTTCCACTTTTTAAGAAATTCTTATTTTTTCCCTTCTTTGAAAATTCCTCTTTCTCCCCTGTTTGAAAAAAGTCACCTTTTTCTCGTTTTATCGCATAAATGAGAACTGAATGAATGGAATCCAGTAAGAAAATTCAACTATTTTTCCTTGAAAATTCTGGAAGTAAATTGGTCTATCTGAATTAAAAAATCCTCTTTTGGTAGAAAAATCGTATTTTTTCATTGAAATTGAATACTTTTTTATTCAAAAATCTCATTTTTGGTAAAGAAATGTATCTCCTTTGGATAAAAATTATAATAATTATAATATTCAGTTGGAAAATATATTATTTAGTTGAAAATTCATACTTTATTGTTGAAAGATAATTTTCGAATTGAAAAATCTCATATTATAATTTTAATTCTGAATTAATCTTTTTTGATTAAAAATTCAACTGTCTACTGCGAAAATCGCCTTCTCGGCTTAAAAATTCAATTATTTGGTTCAAAATTCAACTGTTTTTTGTTGAAGTTTAATTTGTTTAAATTCGACCATTCGATTAAATATTCATGTTTTTTTATTGAAAATTAAAACCTTTTGTTAAAACTTCGCTTTTTTGAGAAAAAATTCGTCGTTTTGAATTGAAGATTTATCTTTTGTTAGAAAAGTCCTCTTTTTCAGTCTACAATTCATCTTTTATGATTGGTAGTTAATTATTTTTTACTCTAAAGTCTACCATCATATTTTTGCTCTAGAATTATTTATTTTTAATTTTACTGTTTGGTCAAAATTAAATTATTTTGTACTTTGTTAGAAACTCACCTTTTTTGTTCGAAAATATTTTTTTTTGTTTTTTTTTTAATTTTAAAGCTAATTCTTTTTAATTGAAAAGTCTGCTAGTATATTTTTGGTCCAGAATTCATTTCTTTTGTCTAAATTTCTTTTATTTGGTCTTTTTGGATTAAAAATTAAACTATTTGGTTGAAAATTTAACATTTGTTGGGGGATTTCATTTTTCTCTATAGAAACTTCATTACTTTGAGTAAAAAATCATGTTTTGGTCTAAAAAAATGTTTCCTATTAAAATTCAACCGTCTTCTAAAAGGTTCGTCTTTTTGGCTTCAAAGTTCAACTATCCGTTTGAAAATGAAACTATTTGCTTTTAAATGCAACTGCTTGCTTGAAAATTAAATTTTTGATTAAAAAATCATCTTTTTGGTTATACAAGTCACATGTTTTCTAAAATAGTCGACTTTTTAGTCAGAAAACTGAACTCGTTTGTTAAAAATTTGTCTTTTTTGGGTTGAAAATTCCACTACCTAGTTGAAAATGCAACGTATTTTGACTTGAAATCTTAAAAATGGGGTGGATTATTTAAAGTTATTTAAAATAATTTATTCCCTTATTATAACCCATTTCCACGAAAAACCACCCTATTTCCCCAGTCTTGAGAGGGTTTGGGACTGTGAAGTCCGAAATCACTTTTACAATAAATTACCATTAATATTTAACATTGAAATTCTAAAAATTGAATAATTATTACTATAAACGCTTAAAAGTAAACCAAGTAAAATGTAATTTTTCACCGGGAAATAGCCTGGAATTTTTTTTAGTAATTTGAGTGGCTACTCTGAATAGGCACAATATAATGAGCAAAAATAAAGACTGACTCACATTTGTCTCCTTTTCCATAATAAAAAAAAACTATGTGAGCTTTACAATATCAGAAGGACCTGTATGTGAATTTGAGAGAAATGCCTTCAAAATACACCAAACTCTCGGTTTTAGACCAGTGATATATTGCGCAATGTACGCGAGCGAGTAACCGCGCACTACGCCTTTCCGCTATGTTGCTGGTGTTTCTTATGCGCGAGTAGCAACCGTTTCTTACCCCGCGAGCTGAGAAACTGCTTTGGCCAGCAGTTCTAGGAAGGCCAACCGGGGGGACACAGACCGAGGGTTTGGTGTATTTAAATCGTTTTCCTACATTGTTTCCTTTAGAGTATAAAAACATGAGATTAATTTATCTGCGAGAAACACTAATAAAAATAAACGAACATCTTCCAGTTAATTTATATTTTCCAAGATGATCATATGTTTTTGTATGCGCTTGTTATTGTGGCGGATTTTGTAATACCTCATGATCTCGGTTCAGCGTAATATATGTTATGTTTGTAAATAAAAACACTTGCTGTAATTTATTACTAAATAAACGAGATGATTTTCTATATGAAGTAACATTTTGATCGTGAGAAAATACGTCAAGACACGTACGAAAAAACAGTACGTGGTGAACACAATGGGAAAAAATGACTACATTTTTTGCAAAAATTTCTGTAATATGTTTTATGTTGATAATATTAAAAACTAGTTTTCTAATTAGTCTTTTTACCACTTAAAAGATTTTAAGAAACTTCAAAGAATGCATAAATAATTTTGGGAAGTAAATGAAATGGAATAAAATTTTAAGAGACGTATAAGATGTTGTACGAGATTTCATAAGATTTAAGGAATTAAAAAAATATCAAATGATTTTAAAGAAGAAAGTGCATTTTTAAAAATATCGAGGAATTTAATGAGATTTCAAAGAATTTTGTTGGATTATCGAGATAGCCGTTCGACCGCGAAATGACAGTACTGGGAATTTTTATACACTTTGTAAGAAGCATCTATCCAATCAAGTGAAATATCACAAACTTCATATCAAATGATGTGATCCAATTTAAAGTAAGTTCAATTTTAACTATTTTTTCAATTTTAGTTTTAATCATTAACTATTCTAATTATGAAATCATTTAGTTTAGAATACTTAATTTTTAAAATTTTTTCAATATTAATTTTTCATTTTAGCTCTTCATTTTTAAGCCAAAATTTTCAGTTTTAAGAATCTTCAAATACAGTCTTAATAATAATTCATTTTACATGACCATTCTGAAACTGTTCTAAAATAAACAATTTCCAGATTTTAGCGTTAAACAATTGACTGCTTTAATATTAACTATTTTAAAATTTTAAATAACTTGAAATTGATAGATTTTTAATAAACGTTTTTAAACCATTTTAAATCGCCTTTAAATATTGTTTCAATCTAAAGTATTCCATTTTTAAACCGTTAAATTTGAAAGTTCCTAATTTAAAAAAAAAAACAATTTTTTCATATGAAGCAACCTTTGAATTGTCATTAAAAATGAGCAGTTATAAATAAAATATTAAAAATGCAACAATTTTAAAACGTATTGTTCACAATATGAGTAGAAGGCCCTGAATAGTTGAAATTTAAGTGTAAAGAATTTAAACTTTAAACATTACAATTTTAATTGCTGTAATTTAATAGTTTTTCTTTGTAAGTAAAAGTGCCGAATTTTTATGTATAATTACAAATAAAATTTTGTAGTTTAACGGCATTTAATTTTTAAATTCAGTTTTTACATGTAAATCATTTAGCGTTTGGATACAAAATTTCGGAATTAATCATGCTTTAAGCTAAAAATTTAAAACCTTAAAATTAAAAAAGAGGTCAAATTGATTTGCCTTTTACAGCGGTTGTTAGTATCTCACTAGAGCTCCCCCTCCCAAATCCTGGATTAGCCCTATCTAACCCATCCTAGTAGCATACTAGTGTCCACCAAACTTCATATTCTCCCTTTCCAGAACTCCCTTGTAGCTCAACAATACCCCCCCCCCACCTACTTTGCCTTTTCCTGCTCTACCTGGTATCTCACTAGAGGACAATCAAGAAATGAACTACCCTTCTCCATCCTTACTAAGTAGCTTCATTATTATTATTATTACACCATTAAACCGTTTCCCTTTCGGGGTAGGCGTGACTCGCTCGGTGAGGAAGGGAGTAGTGTAAGGAAGGGGTTATAAAATTTTTAGATTGATCTGGAATTCTCGTGTTATTTATTTAAATAACACGTTCACTCCGC
>JAAAKG020043013.1:6443-18861 GCA_010014905.2 Druon quercuslanigerum
CTGCTTTTTTCCGAATTTGAAAATTCGATTTACGTATATTCATAGTATTAAAGAAAACGAACAATTTATCCTAATAAGTTGTTTTGATAAAAAAAAATTACCGGAGTTAGATTATTTTCAAAATTCCAAAAAACAAATTAACTTTTTTTATTGCACCAAAAATTAAATCATTTTTCAATACAATTTTTTATTTTTGCTTTAATCGTAGAAAATAAAATTGAAAACAAATTTTTTGTTGGAAAAACTGTTTTAAAGAAAATTGCTCTTTTCGTCCAGGCAGTTCAACAATTCAGTATAAAATTCAACTATTTGGTAAAAAATTGAACAATGTTGTAGAATTTTTCACATTCTCATCAGAGAAGGTATTAGATTTGTGTACAATTTACTATTATTATTAATTGACTATTATTAATAATTTAAATAATAATTTAAATATTATTATTTGTGTAAAATAGTTTAGGTTCGTTAGCCAGCCATTTTGGACACAAATTCAAAAAGTGAGCGCATTTTGAAAATGTTTTAAAACTACTTTTATTCCAAATTTAAAAATTCTATTCACGGATATTCATAGTATTAAAGAAGATGAACAATTTATCCTAATGAATTTTTTCGATAAAAAAAAATTACCGAAGTTAGATTATTTTCAAAATTCCAAAAAACAAACGAAATTTTTTTGATTGCACCAAAAATTTAATCATTTTTCAAAAAAAAATCCTAGTTTTTGTTTTAATCGTTCAAAAATTCAAATATATCAACAAAATTTAAATAAAATTTCGCTATCCAAATACATTTAAAATGAAAAAAATAACTTTTTGGAAAAACGACACAAGCTACAAAATCATTTTAAGTAATAAACTTTTCGACTAAATCATATTTAAGAATTTCCTTAAAACTACGTTTCGCTATTATTAGCATTTTTTGTCAAAATCTTTAAAAATTAAAATTAAAAATATACAAATTTAATTTATGAGAAAAGATAAAAGTTGCAATAAAATATATAATAACAAAATTGTTTTTAGATTCAAATCAATAAGTTACTGCAGTCAGAGCATTTTTAAAATACCAAAAAATAAGATAATTAATATTTTTAGCTAAATAACGCACGATCGTTTTTGAATTTTCTTAAAAAATCAAAAATTCACTGAAAAAAATGAATTATTAGTGAATTTTTAGTGAAATTTCTTGATGCGTTAAAAAAATGGTTTCTGTTATTTTTTGAGTAGTTTAAATCCAAAATAAAATTTTTCAAATTGTCACAAAATAAAAAAAAAATTTGACAATAAGAAACGTTATTCTTTTGTCGACTGCTTGAATCTCAGATAAAAAAATTATCAAACTCTTGTTTGCCTATTAATAAAATAAAAAAATTAAAACTTTGAAAAAAAATTTAGTTTATAAACTATAAGTAAAAGCATTAAAAATCTTCTAATATAATAATTGCTTAAGCTTTTTATTATTGAAATATTTGATTTTAAAAAAAAATTTAAACAATATTTTAAACATTAATTTTAAATAAAAAAATTATTTGTGAGAATAAAAAATATATATTAGAAATTATTGATAAAAAAATCAATAATTTTTTTAATTTATTGCATTGGCCCTATTCGTTGAATCCAAATAGTAATATTTTTTATTTATACACCTGTCTTATCTGTAATCACGAGTGTCAAAATTTTTAAATTAGAACTGTTTATTATGCTTTAAAGCACTTGTGTAATCTTTATACAAACTACAGTGGCATGAATTCTGATATAAACGAAATTCAAGTCAGTTGTGGGAAAACAATCATTCAAAGAAAATGAATTTATCCATTCCTCTATTTTTCCTATTAATTATTATTGGTGAGTATAAATCATAAACATTCAAAATTATTGCTAAAAAATTTATAATTTTTCATAAATTTTTATATATTGTTTCTCCTGTTTCAAAACATTTGTGTAATATTCATACAATCCGGTGCTCTGTTTTATAGTGTCCCAAAAAAATCCTATAAGTGAAAAATTCAGTTTTAAACAATTTCTTATTGTTCTTAGCAATTTTGTTTTAGATTATTTTAGAATTTAAACAAAGACTCTCATTACCTACTTTAAGGAAAATTTACACTTAGAATGATCTATGTGGAAAATTTGAAGAATCTTTTAAATATATTTTTTATTTCAGAAAAATATATAAACAAATAAAGATTGTTTAAATAATTATTCTCTTTATTGTTTTATATTTTCATAAATAAAAAAGCCAAGGCAAAGTTAAAAATTTAAGAAAAATCAGACATTTCTAACACTTATCTTAGAGAAGATTATTATAAACAATAATAAATTGTTTAAACAATTGTTTTTAAATCCAGATAATTATTACATTAACAAATGAAAAGATGGCTTAAAGTGAAAAATTTCAGAAAAAACTCGCAAGAATCCAGAATAATTTTAGGGGAAGATAGTTATAAACAATGAAAATTTATTTAAACAATTATTTTTTTTGTTTATTTTCATCCATTTTTATCTAGCTTTAAATGAAACATGGACAATAAGTGGAATAATTTAGATAAAAAGCAATTTTCTAACGCTTTTCAAAGATATTATTAAAAATAGTAATAAATTGTTTAAACAATAATTTTTATCAAACATGAACTAATTTTTATCTCACTCTAATTAAAGAGTGGACCATAAGTGTAAAATTTCAGAAAAGCCGCAACTTTCTATCATTATTCAAAGATAACATTATTAAAAAAATAATAATAAGTTTGGTAAACAATTATGTTTCTTAACTTGAAATAATTATTAAATCACTTTTAGTGAAAAGTGGATAAAAAGTGGAATAATTTGAAAAAAACGGCAAATTTCTATCATTATTCATAGAGAATAATATTTAAAATAATGATAAATTGTTTAAAAAATTATTATTAACTTAAACTATTTATTATCTGACTCTAATTTAAAATTACACTGAAGGAGAAAGTTTGATAAAAAACGTCAAATTTGTAGCATTATTCATAGAGAATAATATTAAAAATAATGATAAATTGTTTAAAAAAATTATATTTGTTAACTAATTAAAAAAAACTCTAATTAAAACTCTAATTAAAAATTATAACAAAATTGGAAACTTTCAGAGAAAGAAACAAATTTATAACATTATTCAAGAGAACATTATTAAAAAAAATAATAATAAATTGTTTAAATAATGGCGTTTGTCAACTTAAACTAATTATTATCTCACTCTAATTAAAATTATAACAAAATTGGAAACTTTCAGAGAAAGAAACAAATTTATAACATTTTCAAGAGAACATTATTGATAAATTCATTATGATAAATTGTTTAAACAATTATATTTGTTAACTAAAACTAATTATTATCTCACTCTAGTTAAAAATTATAACAAAATTGGAAACTTTCAGAGAAAGAAACAAATTTATAACATTATTCAAGAGAACATTATTAAAAATAATAATAAATTGTTTAAACAATTATATTTGTTAAATAAAACTAATTATTATCTCACTCTAATTAAAAATGGAACCAAAAGTGTATAATTTCAGAAAAATCGTAACTTTCTAGCATTATTCAAAGATAACATTATTAAAAAAATAATAATAAGTTTTGTAAACAATTATTGTTTTTTGATTTGAAATAATTATTAAATCACTTTCAGTGAAAAGTGGACAAAAAGTGGAATTTTTTGAAAAAAACGGCAAATTTCTAGCATTATTCATAGAGAATAATATTTAATATAATGATAAATTGTTTAAAAAATTATTGTTGGTAACTTGAACTAATTATTATCTAACTCTAGTTAAAAATTACACCAAAAGTAGAAAGTTTTAGAGAAAACTGCAACTTTCTAGCATTTTAATAGAGAATAATATTAAAAATATTGATAAATTGTTTAAACAATTATATTTGTTAACTAAAACTAATTATTATCTCGCTCTAATTAAAAATTGGACCAAAATTATCAACTTTAAGTGAAAGCCACAACATTAAAACATTATTTAAGAGAAAATTATTCAAAATAATAATAAATTGTTTAAACAATTATATTTGCTAACTAAAAATAATTATTGTCTCACTCTTATTACAAATTGGAGAAAAATTGGAATCTTTAAGAGAAAGCCGCACCTTTATAACATTATTCAAGAGAACAATATTAAAAATATTAATAAATTGTTTAATTGTCATTAAAAAATTGTCATTAAGTTGACATTTGTCAACTTAAACTAATTATTACCTCACTTTAATTAACAAGCGGATCAACAGTAGGGAATTTTAGAAAAACTTGCAACTTTCTAGAACTATTCTAAAAGAATATTATAAAAAATAATAGCAAATTATTTAAACAATTATATTTGTAAACCTTAACTAATTAGTATCTCAATTTTAATGCAAAACTGGAACAAAAGTGGCTAAATTCAGAAAAAACTGCATCTATCTAGCATTATTGTAGAAGAAGATAGTTATAAACAATAATAAATTGTTTAAACAATAATGTTTGTTAAATTTAATTAATTATTCCAATAAAAAATGAAAAGATGGCCCAAAGTGAAAAATTTCAGGAGAAAGCCGCAACATTCCAGAATAAGTTTAGAAGAAGATAGTTATAAACAATAAAAATTTATTTAAACAATTATTTTTGTTGACTTTTATCAATTTTACCTTCCTAAGTTTGAAGTGAACCAAAAGTTGAATATTTCAGAAAAATTGCAATTTTCTTGGATTATTCAAAAATAATAATAAATTGTGTGAAAAATTATGTTTGTTAACTTCAATTAATTAAATAAATAATTAGCATTACTATAGGAGAAGATAGTTAAAAACAAAAATCCTTCATTTAAACAATTATCTTTGTTAACTTTCAACCAATTTTTTAACACTTTTCAAAAAAAGAATTATTAAAAATAGTAACAAATTGTTTAAACAATCATTTTTGTCAAACTTGAACTAATTTTTATCTGACCCTAATTAAAAAAGTGAACCAAAAGTGTAAAATTTCAGAAAAACCGCATCTTTCTGGCATTATTCAAAAAGAACATTATTAAAAATAATAATAAATTGTTTAAATAATTACGTTTGTCAACTTAAACTAATTATTATTTTACTTTAATGAATAAGTAAATCAACAGTATAGAATTTTAAAAAAATTTAAACAAAAAATTAAAATTAAAATTAAAAAAAACTTAAATTAAAATTAAAATTTTATAAAAATTAAAAAAATAGTTAATTATTTAAACAATTATATTTGGAAACTTAAACTAATTATCATCTCAATTTTAATTAAAAACTGAAACAAAAGTGGCTTCGTTCAGAAAAAACTGCATCTACAGTGATATAAAATATAATAAGTTTACACAATTATATTTGTTTATTTTAATTAATTATTAACTCACTTTAAGTGAAAAGTGCATAAACAGTTAAATATTTAAGAAAAAATGCAACTTTATAACATTATTCAAAGAGAAGATAATTAAGAATAGTAATGATTTGTTTAAACAATTAATTCTGTTAATAAAAATTAATCACTGCCTTGATTAAAGTTAAATATTAAAAATAAGTTGAAAAATTCTAAATATCCGAGACCTTCTAATTCTATCCTAAGATAAAATTGCTAAAAACAGTAACAAATTGTCACAAATCCCACTTTTTCACTAATTGTTTTTTTTTGGACCGATGTTTTTTCTTATGGGAAAAAAGTGGCGAACTTTATGGGGCTTATAGAAATATTATTGAAAAAAAAACACATTTATTTTTTGGCTAATTCGAAAAAATTTTCGGGAGAAAAAATAAAATTCTTTAAGAAAAAAGGGAAATAGAAGAAAAAACAAGTAGTATCTACTCAAGCAGACCTTTTCTTATCTTATCTCGAATGTATGTCACAATTTAGAGGCTATTTTTTTTCATGATCATTGTTAAAGAATGTGGGCAATGTTTATACGACTTCTAAAAAATATTTTTTTATTGTCAACACATTTAATTTTTATTTATGAGTAACTTACAGCAAACTTATCAACTGCGCATGCGCCCATAAGCGCGGCTCAATTTAAAATTACAACGTAAAAATTTGTACTATTATATTAATAATAAATTATTTAAAGAAATAAGCTACTACTTCGATTTAATTTAATTAATTTTTAGAACTAGAAATTTTTTTATAATAATTATCTGTATTATTATTGATAGTATTTATTGATTTTAAATTTACCCGCGCTTTTCCGCACATGCGCAGTTGAAAAAGCTGCTCACTGCGCCCTCATCGATACAAGACCAGGGCAGCCAATAAACTTCGCCTGACAAAAATTACCTGAAGATCGCGGTAGAGATTGGGGAACTTTCAGCCTTGAAATGTTTGAATGTGTACTTTTCAAGGCCGTTCAAATAAGCGGTAGTTTACCGATTTTTTTTTATTTTGGCCAGCGGGAATGTTATAAATTCTCGAGAATTTTATTATTCGGAAATTTTCCAATTCGAGAATTTTATTATTCGAGAATTGTTTATTTTTGCAATTTTATTATTCGGGAATTTTCCAATTCGGGAATGTTATAAATTCTCGTGAATTCTATTATTCGGAAATTTTCCAATTCGAGAATTTTATTATTCGAGAATTTTTTATTTTTGGCAATTTTATTACTTGGGGATTTTCCGATTCGGGAATATTATAAATTCTCGTGAATTTTATTATTCGGAAATTTTCTAATTCGGGAATTTTTTATGTTTGGCAAGTTTATTATTCGAGAGTTTTCCAATTCGGTAATTCTATCATTCAAGAATTTTATTATCCGGGAATTTTCTAATTAGGTATTCTTATTTTTCGGCAATATTATTATTCGTGAATTTTCCAATTCGGTATTTTTATTTTTCTGCAATATTATTAATCGGGCATTTTTCTATTCGGGAATATCATAAATTCTCGTGAATTTTCTTGTTCGGGAATTTTATTATTCGAGAATTTTATTATTCGGGATTTTTCCAATTCGGTAATATTATTAACTGTCGGAAATAATATTATTCGGGAATTTTTCAATTCGGGAATTCTATAATTCGGGAGTTTTTCTATTCGGTATTTTTTATTTTCGTCAATGTTATTATTCGCAAATTTTCCAATTCGGGAATTTCACAGTGTCAGGAATTTTATTCTTCGGGATTTTTCAGTCGTCCCAATTCATTATAAAATTTTGCAGTTTATTTTTTAAGTGTATTTAAAAAAAATCTATTATTTTCTAGATATAAGACTTGGCAAAATGGAGGTACAGCAACTCTCAATATGAGACACCCTTCCAAAAGTCCCGCAATGACTTCCACTACCCATACTCCAAGCAAGCGAGGGGCCCCCAAACTGGTTCTACATGTAGATTGTAGGTTTTAGTGACTCTCTCTCTCTCTCTCTCTCTCTCTCTCTCTCTCTCTCTCTCTCTCGAA
The DNA here is from genome assembly GCA_010014905.2 of Druon quercuslanigerum. Classification (NCBI taxonomy): domain Eukaryota; kingdom Metazoa; phylum Arthropoda; class Insecta; order Hymenoptera; family Cynipidae; genus Druon; species Druon quercuslanigerum. The sequence continues at coordinate 13,853 of JAAAKG020043013.1, forward strand.
TGATCATTTATTTTTAAGGAGTAAAACCAAATAATTTTTTTAACATTCAATTTAGGAATCTATTTTGTGATCAAGGAATACTTTTTATTAACTTTACAGTTATGATTTAAAGTGAACAATTTATTTGCACATTTAATGATTTTAAATAAGCGCGCCAACAGTAACCAATCCGTTTATTAACACGACGCATACCGAACAAATCCTGAAAATCCTGTAGCCTCCTGCTTTCAGGAGATTTTCTGCAGTTTTTCACTCCTCTGACCAAATGTTTAGGCGAATGCGAGCGCATCTAATAAGAATCTGGCTTCAGGCAGTAGGGGATTTAAGTGATTAAAATCGTTTTACATTTAACTTTTGATATGTATCTAGATTAATGTTAAACTTCGAATTGTAGAACGATAGGACCTAATTTTATTTTTTTAACTTACATTTTCTCTGAAAAAAGATCTGCTCTTTTCGCTTCACTGGGAAACGAACCACAGAAATGTTGTATATACGAATAATTTAAAGGAATCTGCATTATCATTAGAGATAGTTACCATCAATCAAAGTAGATATATTTTTCACCCCAGTGAAAATAGAAATCAACTTATCGATCAAGTCAACTCTTTAAATAACAGAAAATATTTAACATCATTGACAGACTATATGAAAGCACAAATTAAAAAAATTAACTATTTTCTGAAAAAAGATCTGCTCTTTTCGCTCCACTGGGATGAACCTCAGAACTTGCGAATGTCGGTCAGTTGCTTTTCCATTATTCTATTAGAGAGATCGAAAGAAAAATTCATTTTCAGAAATATACGCTTTCTCAAGCCAGTGCTACATTTATGATACGAGTCGTTTAAAGGAATCTGTATTATCATCAGAGACAGTTACCATCGATCAGTGTAGATATCATTCCAGCATCCGTGAAAATAGAAATCAAAATATCGATCAAGTGAACGCTTCAAATTCAAAAAAAATACTATCGTCATATTCAGACTATGCGGAAACTATATTAAAGCGATTTTAAAATTAAATATTTTCTTTAAAAAGATCTACTCTCTTCACTCCACTGGGAAACGAACCACAGAACTTTCGATTGCCGCTCGGGTGCTATTCGAGAAATGAAAATAAAATTCTTTTTTTAGAAATAGACGCTATCTCAAGACAGTTGTTACATTTATGATACGAATAATTAAAAACAATCTCTGTATTATAATCAGAGTCATTTCCCGAATAGATAGGAAATAAATTTTTTAAATGTTACAATACAATTTTTCTTTTTTTTGATCTCTTTAATAGCTTAATAGGAAAGCATCCGACCAGCAATCAGAAGTTATGTGGTTCGATTCCCAGTGGATCGAATAGAGTAGATCTTTTTTTAAAAAAATTTAATTAAACATATAAAAAAAATTATTTTACATTTAGCCTAAAAACGTTAAGTATTTTCTGTTACTTTCCATTTTCAAGGTGGTGAAGAAGATTGATCGAACACTGATTTTTGTTAACTATCTCTAATGGTAATGCAGATTCCTTTAAATTACAATTTTATTTTTTATGCCTTAATTTTATAATTAACAGGTTATCCTCGTAAGAATTTGGGTAAACCCGTTGAAGCCACAGGCCCACCTTCTAAAGCAGCAAATCCGTTTGCCACTTAAAAGAGAAAATTGTGCTGATTAATAAATTACAGGATTATTATAACAACGAGTATATACCAAATAGGAATGCAAATATGGAAAAAGCACTAAAACGGTGCCCAGGTGATAAAAAAATGAAGTCATTATCGAAAGAATTGGTCAGCAAAATATGCGACCCGAAAGCAGACCACTCAAAAATTGCTGAAGAAATTGATAAAAAGATTTGCAGCGCGGTTTCAAAAACGTAAGTTTCCTGGACGTAAGTTTCCTGGCGTGCTGGTAGTACACCAACTATCGAAATGATAATTCAATAAATTATAATAAATCCGGCTGCAGATGGTAGATGATTTTAAAGATTGAAGTCCCTTAAAATTTACATTTTAAGATGTATCTAGAACAATAGGATCAATTAGATCAAAAAATATTCGAAAGTAAAGAAAATATTAAAATTAACACTATTTTTCGTAATATTTTATTAAATAATTGACAAAGTTCATAGAATGCCTAGGTACGGGTCACTATGGTTGCCATGGTTTTTGGTAATTGTCCGGCAAACAATCACCTCCCCGTTAAGACGTTTGAAACACTGCGAGTGATGTACGATTCAAGCAATTTTTATGCTATCTGCTCATACTTAAAATTCATTACATATTCAGGGTGAAATTAATGTGGGCACTGCATATAGTAAATTCAATTAAAAACCACTTCAAATTCCTAACTTTTCTCGAACAAATATTAAATTTCAAGCTAACAAAAATAATTGTTTGCCATGGTTTAGGGTATTCGTTCTACAAACAATAACCTCCCCGGAAAGACGTTTGCAACACTGTGAGTGATGTACGATTCAAGAAATTTTGCTTTTGTCTGTTCATACTTAAAATTCTTTCCATATTATGGTCAAATTATTGTGGGTACTGCATATAGTAAATTCAATTTAAACCACTTCAAAATCCTAATTAAATTTTCTAAAAGGTAGATTAATTATCAACCAAAAAGATTAATTTTCCACCAAACAAACATGAAGATGTTAATAATAATTCGTATCAAAAGAGTTCCAATTTAAACTAAATAGTTTTATTTTTAAACAAAATATTAATCATTTTATTTTGAACAAAAGACATGAATTTTCAACGAAAAAAAAATTTTAACCCAATAATTGAATTTTGAACCAGGAAAGATGAATTTGCAACTAAAAGTGAAATCCAAAAATATCGTAAAAAAAAAAATTAATTTTTAATCAAACTGATAAATTTTTTAATCTTCAACGAAAATGATAAATCTTCGACTGGAATAGTTGATTTTTTTTCTAAACAAAAAAATGAATTTTCAGCTGAAATAGTAATAAATACTGAATATTAATGATTAGATAATAATAAAGTAATTTGAACTAAGATAATTTTTTAAGCAAATTTATTATTAATATTTATAATAATATTCCTTAGTATACTGTTAGCAAATTGAAGTTTTTTTTTAAATTTTAACTTTTCCAGGCAAGTGTGGTAATAATTATTTCAAACTCACAAAAATAATTGTTTGCCATGGTTTTTGGTATTCGTTCTGCAAACAATGAACTGCGAGTGATGTACGATACGAGAAATTTTTATTTTATCTGCTCATACTTAAAATTCGTTGGATACTCAGGTCAAATTATTGTGGGTACTGCATATAGTAAATTCAATTTAAACCACTTTAACTTCCTAACTTTTCTCGAACAAATATTAAATTTTTTACAAGACAGATTAATTGTCAACCAATAAGATTCATTTTCTATCAAACAATCATAAAGATATTAATAATAATTTTTATGAAAAAAGTTCCAATTTGAACTAAATAGTTTTGTTTTTAAACAATATATTAATTATTCTATTTTGAACAAAATACATAAATTTTCAACGAAAAAAAAACAAACAAATTTTCAACCAAATAAATGAATTTTGAATTAAGAAAGATAAATTTGCAACTAAAAGTGAAATCGAAAATTTTTCATTAAAAAAAGTTATTTTTCAATCAAACTGATAAATTTTTGAATTTTTAACGAAAATAATGAATCTTCGACTGGAATAGTTGATATTTTTACAAAACGAAAAACTGAATTTTCAGCCGAAATAGTAATAAATACATAATATTAATAATTAGATAATAATAAATTAATTTGAACTGAGATAATAATTATTTCAAACTCACAAAAATAATTGTTTGCCTTGGTTTATGCTATTCGTTCTGCAAACAATGACTTCCCCGTAAAGACGTTTGCAACACTGCGAGTGATGTACGATTCAAGCAATTTTTAGTTTATCTGCTCATACTTAAAACTCGTTGCATATTTAGGTCAAATTAATGTGGGCACTGCCGATAGTAAATTCAATTTTAACCACTGCAAATTCCTAGCAAATATTAAATTTTCTACAAGATAGAATAATTGACAACCACCAAGATTAATTTTCTGCTAAACAAACATAAAGATATTAATAATAATTTTTATCAAAAGAGTTTTAATTTGAACTAAATATTTTTATTTTCAAACAAAATATTATTTATTCTATTTTGAACAAAGCACATGAATTTTCAACGAAAAAAACAAAACAAATTTTGAACCCAATAATTGAATTTTGAACTAAGAAAGATAAATCTTCAATTAAAAGTGAAATCGAAAAATTTTCATTAAAATAATAAACTTTTAATCAAACTGATAAATTTTTTAACTTTCAACTTAAAATGATAAATCTTTGACTGGAATTAGAAAATATTAAATTAATTTGAACTGAGATCATTTTTTGAGCAAATTTATTATTAATATTTATAACAATATTCCTTAGTATAATGCTAGAAAATTAAAGTTTTATTTAAATTTCAACTTTTTAATGCAAGTGAGGTAATAATTATTTTAAGCTAATACAAACTTCGAGTGATGTACGATTTAAAAAAATTTCATTTGTCTGCTCATACGTAAAATTCATTGCATATTCATGTCAAATCAACAAATTTTCGACCCAGTAATTTCAGTTTTCAATCAAACTGATAAATTTTTCAATTTTCAACAATTTTCAGCTGAAATAATAGAAAATACTTAATAATAATAAATAGATAATAATACATAAATTTGAACTGAGTTTAAAATTATCTTCACCTATATTATCGACAGGTAAAGGCGGTTTTTTTCTGAAATTTTCAACTTGGTGTCATCTTTTACCTCAGAGCGAGATAATAATTAATAATATTTAACTAATAGAATTGTTTAAACAATTTATTATGGTCTATAACTACCTTCTCTTGGAAGTCAGAAATGAATTAAGAAAGCGGAGAAAATAAAAAAGTAATGGGAAAGAATATAGGAGAAAAAAGAAAGAGTATTCTGAGTTGTGTGATCAAAAGAAAGAGGAAGAG
>JAAAKG020043024.1:3358-18857 GCA_010014905.2 Druon quercuslanigerum
GATATGATTCTTAAATAATTATATTATACTGTATCTTAAAAATATCAGAGATAGAAGAAAATTTCAAATTTGATAATAAGGAGAAATCCAACTAACTGGTTATCCAATATTATTGAATAATTAAACCTATTAGCTTAGTTTTATGCAGTTTTTATAGCATATTGAACACTGTAGCACAAAATAAACAAATAATAATTCAAAATATTTTGAGGATTACATTTTCAAAACAAGATTTTAATAAGAGACATTGTGAAAAAATGAAAAGGAGAATGGTTGACCTTAATACTGATGTAACATAAGAGTTATGTAAGAATAGTATCAGAGAGATTAAATAAAAAGTAGCGAAAAAAATATAATTTCTACGAGTCAGAATAGGTTTAGGAAAGATTATGATTGGTTAAATTAATGAATAGATTAATCAATTAAATAAATAATTAATTGAAATGGTCAATTTTTGTAGAGAGGTCAATATTTTAAGAGAAAGCGAACAAAAGATGATAAATTTATCAGAGATGATTCTTAAATAATTATATTATACGGTATCTTAAAAATATCAGAGATAGAAGAAAATTTCAAATTTGATAATGAGGAGAAATCCAACTAACTGGTTATTCAATATTATTGAATAATTAAACCTATTAGTTTAGTTTTATGCAGTTTTTATAGAATATTGAACACTGTAGCACAAAATAAACAAATAATAATTCAAAATATTTTGAGGATTAAATTTTCAAAACGAGATTTTAATAAGAGACATTGTGAAAAAAGGAAAAGGAGAATGGGTGACCTTAATGGGTGATTAAATAAAAAAAAGTAGCGAAAAAAATATAATTTCTACGAGTCAGAATGGGTTTAGGAAAGATATGAGAGTTATGGATAATACTTACGTGCTAAATTATATTATAAATAAAAGGATCAACTGAAAAAGGAGGAATGACAGCAATTTTTTTAGATTTGAGGTCGACATTTGACTCATTGGGCAGGGAGGAAATAGGTAAAACTATAGAGAAGAAGGAGATAAGCAGAAACCTTAAAAGAGACAAAAAGTCAGTTTAGGGTAAGAAAACAAATAGGAGATAGCTTTTGATAAACAGATTGGTGTAAAACAGGATAGCCCACTAAGCCCGCTCCTGTTTAATATATTCATTTCACATTTATAGGAGATGAAAAAAGGGTGGGAATGAGTAAGACTAGGGGAAGAAAAAATATAACAACTGTCGTGGATAAAATAGTGTTGTTAGTGAAGGATGTGAAAGGAATTGCGGTTTTGATTACGGACTTAGAAAAACTCTTCGATGGAAAAAAATTGTGATTTAATACGGATAAAACAAAGCTGGCCGAATTTAGAAAGGGGAGAAAGAGAAAGCAAAAATAAACAGAAAAATAAAAAGGTTTAAAGATAGAGGAAGCAACGAAATTTAAATACCTCGGTTTAGTTAGTCAACCGAATGGGGAACATGGGCCAATATAGAAAGGGTTAAGAAAGCGGAGGAGGTATTGAAACGGGTATAGGGAATAGAAAAAATATGATTTAAAAAAATTGGAAGAGGCGAATGAGCTTGATTGATTCGCTGACATGGCGGGTATTAGATATGGGGCAGATATATGGGGTTGCAAGGAAAGGAAGGAGATAGAGAGGTTACAAAAGATATATATTAGATGCGCATTAGAGGTAGGCTAAAAAATTTCGGATTATATGATAATATCAAAGTGATAGGTCGAAAACAAGGGCGAGAATAAAGTGTTACAAAGAGGTGGAAGAATGATGACTAATGGATGTAGAGTTAACGAGATGAGAAGAAGAAAGAAGGGAATTTTTTAGGGATCGAGGCTCAGAACTAGGAGAAAAAAAAGTATATGAAAAATTGGGCAAAAGGATAAAGATAAGAAGGTGCTAAATAGATAGGGGAGAATAGAGGAATCAAGATATAGGAAATGGTATAGGTTGATAAGAAGAGAATGATTGTTAAAATATCTGAAAAGAAGATGGAGGTAAAAGAGATGGACAAGAATAGATAGATAGAGACTGGGAGATGAAGGAAAATAATCAATGTATTCGGGAAAGGATGAGGAAAGGAAATGCAGAGTCTGTGAGTGGGTAGAGGAGAAAGGGGAGCATGTATGGGATCGTTTTTTGAGAGGAAATGAGGAGAGAGGAGGGTGAAAAGAGAATGTTAAGGAAATTCATGGGTAAAAGAAAGAGATCAAAAAGATCAAAAGGAGAAAAGGACGGGGAGAAAATGGATAAAGGAAGTAGAAAAAGCTAGATGAGGAACTAAAGAAGAAAGACGAGGTGTGAGGGAGAGAAGAGAAAATGGAATTCACGTAGAAGCATTCGAATTGCTCAAATTGTGAAGTATGAAGGATTAGATACAATTAAGTAACATTACTTATTAGTTTAATTAGGTGAAAAGCGTTGTAAAAATAATTCAATAAAGATGTAAAGGAACGGAAGTTGTGTGACCCCTAAGAGGACGCACTATAAATAATGAGGGAGAGATTTTTTCGTTGAACCACTATTGAAAAACTACGTCATACCGTCAGGGGGCAGAGAAGAGGAAAGATAGAATAAATAAAAAAATGTAAATGCTTAAAAAAATAAAAAATAGTATATATATATATATATTCTTCATTTTCTCAATAATTAAAATTTTTTTATTTATTTTAGGAACTAAAATTAATTCTTTAAAAGGTCCACTATTATATTTTAAATGCAGAAATTATCTCTTTTGGTCGAAACTTCCACTGTTGGGTTCAATAATTAACTATTTTGTTGAAAATTCGTTTTTCCTAAGTTGAAAATAAATTTTCATAACTAAAAATTTAACTAATCCATATTTGGCGGAAAACTAATAGTTATATAATTGGTTGAAACTTTAACTACTTGGATGAAAGTTAAACTATTTTATTAGTTTAGGATTAAACTGTCTTATTAAAAAGTAGTTTTTTGTTTTTGCAAACTATTTTTGTAACTAAAACTTTAACTGCTCTATTTTTGGTAGAGATTTGAAATTTTGTGGTTAAATATTTATTTTATTACCTGAAAATTAAACTATTTTGTTTAAAATAAATACCTGTCTTTTTTGAAAATTAATATTCTGACTAAAAATGTAACTTTTCACTTTTGGTTGAAAATTTATATTTTTTGTTAAAAATTCAACTATTTGGTTAAAAATGCATGCATTGTTCAAAAAATTCTTTCCGATGGGTAAACAAAATTAATGCTCTTAAATTAAAATTCAACTATTTGATGGAAAATTTAAACGTTTTGTTATAAAATTTGTCTTTTTTTAGTTGCAAATCAACTTTTTGAATTGCAAATTTAAGTATTCCACTTCTAATTGAAATATTATGGTTTTCAATTTAAAATTCAACTGTTGTGTAGACAATTTTACTTTTTAGTGTAAAAACTCAATTGTTTGGTTATAAATTCGTATTTTCCGTTAAATTCGAATGTTTTTGCTCTAAAAATAAAATCTTGCTTGGTAAATGTTTGTTGTTTGTAATTCACATTTTTTGGTTGAAATATTAACTACTGCATTTTTGTTGGGTACTAACTTTTTAATGAATATTGAAATACTTGATTTGAGGTAGATGTTCTTTGTTAAAAAGAATTTTTTTTTATTCATGTTTTTAGTGGAAATTTATACTATTTTTGTTAAAAGGTCATCATTTCTGTTTGGTAATTCTACTTCTATTTAAAAGTTTGTTCTTTTGGATATAAAATTTGTCTGAAACTATTTTTGGCTGACGTTTAGTATTTTTTTATTATGAATTCTACTATTTTATAGGAAACTCATCTCCATAGGTTGAAAATTCAACTAGTTCGTTGAAAAATTGCCCCTTTCATTTGTAAGTTCAACTGTTTGGACGTTTGATTGGTGTTTTTTAACTCAATTGTTTTTTTTATTAATCCATCTAGATTGAAAATTAACACTGTCTTGTAGGAAAGTTCTTGGTTGAAAATTCATTTTTCTTTGTCGAAAATTTAACCGTCGTCTAAAAAATTTTCCTTTTTTGACTTGAGTGAACAAATTTTCCAAATAACGTAAGGTAGTTTTTCAACTGCCCCTAAAACCACGCGCAACTCATTTTTTTCAAGAATTGGATTTATTATCTTTCGCTAGCGTAATCCTCATTTGATGTTTGCATATTAGTTTAGGAGAATTTTTATTTTAAGCATACGGAAAATCATGAAAACCAGTTGGATGTGAGGGCTCCATGAAAATAAAAAAAATCTTCCTTGACAACGAATTCGGATAATTTGTATTCTGAAGAAGTGCGAAAGCAATTTCAATTCCTATACCATACTAAGATAAATTAGAAAATATATTTAAAACTTTTTTCCATAGTTTGACACCAATCGCTCTGCAATTAATAGAAACAATATTTTTATAAATTTAATAAACCAGATTATCCATGTGATAAGGAGTGAAGCTATCTCAAAGAAAAATACAAATTTTTATTTTAGTTATGTTGTGTCAACGAGTTAACGGTCTAACTAAAAGAGTGAAAGGAAAGACAATTGGAATGGAATTAATTTAGAAGAGCGCAAATGAGGAGCTTAGACTATATCCTTAGACGCAAAAGCATTATCTGGCCTCTTCACCTAATGAGAAATGTAATGGACCACCCTGCATTGTATTTGAATATACAGCTGGCCGGAACCATGTACTACTTTGCATTTAAATGTATTTTACCGTTACTAGCATTGGTCCTGGGCACGCTCGACTCATAGAAATTCGCGAAATCTTGTTCTGTAGACGACTCGAGTTTAGTGAAAATACTAATGGCGGTTCATGTTACTCCACCACCCACAGAATAAGATATACGTTCATAAATCGCTTAACTGATTAAAATTTTATTTAGAACTCACGCCCAATATGATAATTTGTGACCATGTCATGTTTACCTTCGTCTCTTACAATTTTAAAAATAGAAAAATACATCAAGTTTTTGAAAATAAGTTATAGACTTGGAGAAGTGGAATATTTTTTATTATTAGATCCTTAATGTTTTTTAATCCAGTTTTATTATCAATTGCATATATTTATGAAGAATTTATATCGGCACCTCCATGCTGAACTCTCTTATCTGGGGTTAGTAGTCTAAACACTACCATCTCGTTTTGTTCTGGCCTTTATTTTGGAGAGTTTAGACGGCTAACCCCAGATTGGAGAGTTTAGACGGCTAACCCCAGATTGAAGAGTTTAGACGACTAACCCCAGACTGGAGAGTTTAGAGGACTAACCCCATATTGGAGAGTTTAGACGACTAACCCCAGATTGGAGAGTTTAGACAGCTAACCCCAAGTTGAAGAGTTTAGACGGCTAACCCCAGATTGGAGAGTTTCGACAGCTAACCCCAGATTGAAGAGTTTAGACGGCTAACCTCAGATTGAAGAGTTTAGACGACTACCCCCAGACTGGAGAGTTTAGACGACTAACCCCATATTGGGTAGTTTAGACGACTAACCCCAGATTGGAGAGTTTAGACGGCTAACCCCAGATTGGAGAGTTTAGCACAGAACTACAGATATAAGTCAGTTATACATTTTCTCAATTGTCTTCAAAATTATAAGTTGTTCCCTTGATGTTCAAGTTATCAGTTTTGTACTTTAGATTATACTACCGTCGGAAATTATGACATCGATTAACGAAAGCAATGTTAAAAATCGCTGTTGGCTTTGAACCACGATAACCCAGCGAAAAAAAATGAGAGGGCATTTAAAAAAAACAGTTGAAAACTCTATAAAATTCCACGTTTATTAATGTCAAACAGATTTTTTTTTAATTTGCTGAAGATATTACAGCACGTGATAAGTTTTTTAAACAAATTCTAGATTTTCTGAAATTTTGTACCTCGACCTCAACTCTTAGCATGACCTAGAGAACCTATTGCAAAAATCTGAAAATTATACGACATAGAGCCTGACATTTTATCTTTAATTTGAGCTGAAGAAACTTAAAAAATCTTTTTAGGTTCCCGAGACACGAATTAAAAATGTTCAATCGTATCTGAGTTGAGGTTTAGTCGACGATCACGGTTCTCGGCCGGTCTGCTGCTCGCCTCCTTCGTTGAGGCAGGACCGAATATGCTACGCACAGAGATGGTGCTTGATTGGGGATCTTTTATGCTTTTGATTCTGCTTATCAGTCATTTTTATTTCAAATTATTGTAAATTTTTTAAATTATTCATTATTTCTTGTAATTGTTTAGAATTATTTCAATTATGAAGAATCCGCATATTCAAGAATAAAAAAATGATGATTTTTTTTATTTTCTAACATTTTTATCAACTAGAATATTAATAAAAATATAGATATATGGTTACGAGACAAAACTATTTTTCAAACGAATTAAGCAGCTAAATTCTGAATAAATTATTTATATGAAAAACACTCAAAAGTATTAAATGTGAATAATAATGGAATTTCCAAAATAAATTAAATATAAAGCATCCGCTCAAAATCTACTGAATAGTTATTTTTATGAATAAATAATAAAATAATTGAATTTTGTTATTTCAACATGTGGATATTTAGGAAAAATAATCTGTTCCTTTGTTGCATTTAACAAATAAAAAAGAATCTTCAATTACAAAAAAATCCAATTTATTTTTTACCGCCATTTTCAAGCTTCAGGCTTTTGAAGCACAAAAACGTTAGTTTTAAAGTCTCAAAAATTAAACTGTTTTACAATTGTTCACTCAAAACTATAATTATAAACTGAAATTTTAGAAATTTGAATGATGATATTGGACAGATTTATTTTAAAAAAAAAATGTTATTTTTATATAAAGAAATCATTTTTATTTTCACAATTATATATAGAATAATTAAAAATATTACAAGCCTTTGAAGGCAAATTATTCTTGAAACGTTGTAAATGAGACGCTTTCTAATTTGAAGCTTTAAAAATAAATCATTCAAACTTAAAGCAATAAAAATTCCAAACTTCGTTTACAAATTGAAGCTTTCTGAAATTAAGATTTTTAAACTAAGTCGATAAAAATGGAAATTCTAGAAATTTTAATGATGATAAATATATAATAAGTATTATATTATGTAGTACCAAATGACATTCAAAAGACAGATTTATTTTCTAAAAAATGCGATTTGTGTCAAAAGAAATCACTTTTATTTTCACAGTTATAAATAGAAGAATTAAAAATATTACGAGCCTTTGAAGTTAAATTATTCATGAAACGTTATAAATGATGTGCTTTCTAATTTTAAACTTTAGAAAATGAATAATTCGAACTTAAAGCATTAAAAATTAATAATTCAAAACTTCGTTTACAAATTGAAGCATTCTGAAATTAGAATTTTGAAACGAAGTCCTTAAAAATTATTAAATTGAAACTGTGGATTATAATTTTTAAAATTGAACCATTATACACTACCGTCGGAAAGTATGAGATCGATTGACGCAAGCACTATTAAAAATCACTGCTGGCTTTGAACCACGATAACTCAGCAAAAAAAAATTATAGGGCATTTCTCAAAGAACAGCTGGAAAGCCTTTAAAATTTCACGTCTATTAATGTCAAGCAGATTTTTGTTTGATATGCTAAAGAGAATACAGCATGCGATAATTTAAAAAAAATTTAGATTTTCTGAAATTTTGTACCTCGACTTCAACTTTTAGCATGACCTAGGGAAATTATTGGAAAAATCTAAAAATTATAGGACATAGAGCCTAAAATTTGATATTTAATTTAAGTTAAAAAAACTTAAAAAATCTTCATCGGTTCCCGAGATACGATTAAAAATATTCAATCATCTGAGTTGAGTTTTAGTCGACGATCACGATTCTTGGCCGGTCTGCTGCTCGCCTCATTCGCTGAGGCAGGACCGAAAAGGCCACGCACAGAGGTGGTGGTGCTTGATGTGGGCTCTCTTATGCTTTTGATTCTACTCATCAGTAATTTTTATTTCAAATTATTGTAAATTTATAAAATTATTTATTGTTTTTTAATTATTCACAATTATTTCAATTCAGAATTATCCCCATATTAAAGAATAAAAAAATGATGAATGGTCTTTTTTTATTTCTTAAAAATTTTTATGAACTAGAATATTAATAAAAATTTAGATATACGATTACGAGAGTAAACTATTTTTCAAACGAATTAAGCAGCTAAATTCTAAATAAATTATTCATATGAATAATATTCAAAAATATTAAAAGTGAATAATAATGGAATTTCCGAAATAAATTAAATACAAAACAGTGCGTAGTTGTAATGAAAATTATATTGCCGAAAAATTTGGAGAATCAAATAATCGTGAAAATTTACGATGGATGGGTGCTAGAAAATGAATTCATATATAGTAAACCATAAAGAAAATTTGTAAACCATTTAATAGAAATTGTATGAAGTTATAAAATATATAATAATAATTCCATTATTATTCACTTTTATTATTTTTGAGTGTTTTTCATATAAATAATTTATTTAGAATTTAGCTGCTTCATTCCTTTGAAAAATAGTTTGCTCTCGTAACAATATATCTACATTTTTATTAATATTCTAGTTGATACAAATTTTAGGAGATAAAAAAGACTGTTCATCATTTTTTTATTTTTTAATATGGAAATTATTCTGAATGGAAATAATTGTAAATAATTTTAAAAAACAATGAATAATTTTAAAAATTTACAATAATTTGAAATAAAAATTACTGATGAACAGAATCAAAAGTATAAGAGGGCCCCAATCAAGCACCACCTCTGTGCGTGGCATATTCGGTCCTGCCTCAACGAAGGAGGCGAGCAGCAGACCGGCCGAGAACCATGATCGTCGACTAAAATTTAACTCAGATGCGATTGAACAAATTTAATCGTATCTCGGGAACCAAAGAAGATTTTTTAAGTTTCTTTGGCTTAAATTAAAGATAAAATTTCAGGTTTTATGTCGAATAATTTTCAGAATTTTGCAAACATTTTCCTAGGTCATGCTACAAGTTTAAGTCGAGGTACAAAATTTTAGATAATCTAGAATTTGTTTTTAAATTTATCACGTGTTGTATTCTCTTCAGCAGATAAAAAAATCTGTTTAGCATTACTAGACGTAGAATTTCATAGGCTTTCCAAATGTTTTTTTATAAATACCCTATCAATTTTTCGCTGAATTATCGTGGCTCGAAGCCAGCAGTTATTTTTATTGGTGCATGCGTCAATCGATCTCATAATTTCCGACGGTAGTGTATAATGGTTCAATTTTGAAAACTATAATCCACAATTTCAATTTAATAATTTTTAAGGACTTCGTTTCAAAATCCTAATTTCAGAATGCTTCAATTCGTAAACGAAGTTTGGAATTGTTAGTTTTTAATACTTTAAGTTTAAATAAATCATTTTATAAAGTTTCTGATTAGAAAGCACATCATTTATAACGTTTCATGAATAATTTAACTTCAATGACTCGTAATATTTTTAATTCTTCTATTTTATGACTGTGAAAATAAAAGTGATTTCTTTTGATACAAATCACATTTTTTAGAAAATAAATCTGTCTTTTGAATGATATTTGGTACTACATGCTATGATACTTATTATCATATTTATCATCATTGAAATTTCTAGAATTTCCATTTTTATCGACTTAGTTTCAAAATCCTAATTTTAGAATGCTTCAATTTGTAAACGAAGTTTGGAATTGTTAATTTTTAATGCTTTAAGTTTGAATGATTAATTTTGAAAGTTTCAAATTAGAAAGCGTCTCATTTATAACTTTTCAAGAATAATTTAACTTCAAAGGCTCGTAATATTTTTCATTCTTCTATTTATATCCGTGAAAATAAAAGTGATTTCTTTTGATAGAAATGACATTTTTTTAGAAAATAAATCTGTCGAATAACTTTGAATGCCACCTGGTACCACATGCTATGATATTTATTATGATATTTATCATCATTCAAATTTCCAAACTTTCATTTTATAATTAAAGTTTTGAGTGGAAAATGATAAAACAATTTAATTTTTGAGTCTTTAAAAATAACGTTTTTGTGCTACGAAAGCATGAAGCTTAAAAATAACGGTAACAAATAAATTGGATTTTTTGTAATTGAAGATTCTTTTTTATTTCTGTTAAATGAAAGAAAGGAACAGATTACTTTCTCTACATATACACATGTTGAAAAATCAAAATTGTATCATTTTATTATTTATTCATAAAAATAACTATTTAGTAGGTTTTGAGAATATATTTTCTAGTTTCTAAAAAGTTTCGAAATGGAACTTCGCACTCTTTCTATTAAACATAAAAATTATTAATGAACTGGAAAAATGTTTGATAACCGTAAATTTACCAGAAATTCAGTAATTCCAGAAGATCAGTACAATTTTACTATTAAATATTTAAAAATTATTAAATTTTATATTAATACGCGGATAGTCAGTTTTATATATAATAATTTTATATTAAAATGTTCTAAATTGCTTGGTTTGAATTTGACTCATTTTCAAATTTATTAATTTTAAATTTTAAATATTCCAAATTTTTTGGTTTCAATCTCAAACGTAGAAAATTGGTTTTGTAAATGCTTCAGAATCGTATAGAATATTAAATTAAAAGAATTTATAAGTGCACAATTTCCATTTTAAGAGATTCGTAACTAAACAAATTAAATTCGCCCAGAATAAATTCAAAGAATGAATTACTTATAATATAATTTGTCAAATTCATGCCCAAAAAATTAAAACATTTTGGATACATAAGACATTGTAAATTAAATTATTTCTAACTTAAAAATTAATTAATTATTTCCAACTCAACTTGAAAAATGAAAAGAACTTTGACATAAAAGGCTCAAAAATGTGTAATTTTAAAAATTGATATCATAGCTATAAAAAAAATGGATCATTCTGAATTAATACTTCTTTCGATAGTTTGTAAACATTTTTACATTTTTAAAGAGCTAAGAAAAATTAAATTATTGGCAAAAACTGAGTTTAAAGAATTAAAAAAATTAGAAGCTTTTTAATAATTATGAAAGATTTGTGGAGATTAAATTTTTGTCAAGATTTAATTTAAAAAGAATAATCTTCAGTTTTCAAGATTTAGAAATGTGTGTCAAAAGAATATGAAAGACTTTGAGAACATTTCTTTTTAATTTTTCAAAATTAACCATTTTTATGTAAACTAAATTTGGCAGGGAGTCAAGAGAATGGAAGAATATTCTTAAGACTCATGGGGAAATTTGTAATAAATTCTAAGAAAAATAAAAGATAATTGAAAAATATTACAAAACATTGTTAATTATTTACTAAATTTTTTTATTTGAAATATTTAGGAATTTAAGAAAAAAGTTGAGTAAGTTTAAGAGACACCCAGAAGTTTTAAAACAATTCAAAAATAATTAAAATTTATAAATGTTTTTTAAGAATTTTGTTAGGTATCAAGAAAATGAAAACAGAATGTAGATTGTAGTGCAAAATTTAAATAGCATTTTATTTGAAAAATTAATGCTAAGAGATTATTTAAGGACACTCAAAAACATTTCAAAAAATTTTAAAAATTTGTCAAAGAAGAAAATGAAAGTATCAAGGCATTTTTTTTAATTTTTCAAAATTAAAAAAAATCAGGAAGAATTAGGTATTAGAAGGTTGAAAAGGTCTGACAAAATTTAAAGAATTTTGTTAATATTTTTAGAAAAATTGTCAATGATTATTTATTTTAAAAATTTTACTTTAGGAGAAAATTTAAAAAGGGGTATTATACATATAAAACGATTTCCTAATATATCGAAAAAAAGTGTCGAAGATTTTGAAGAAAAATGTTTCAATTCGAGTAAATTCAAGAATTGAAGATTTCAGGAATAAAGTATAAAAGCCTTAAAATAATTTTAAAAGGTTGCAAGAGAATAAATAAATTTTCTTAAATTTCCTGGGAAAATTCAAAAGACTATAAGGCAATTTTTCTTTTAATTTTGAATAATCTTTTAAGATTTTAAGATCAATTAGAATCAATTAAAAATATTTTTGGGAATTTAAAAAGTTTAAAATGGAAAGATTTCTGAAAATCAATCAAATATTTTCTTTTTCTTTCAAGCTTCTAAAAGTCCTAAACATCTTTTTAAAAAAACTTAAAATTTCCCTGATATTTTGGAAAATCCTATATCAAAAAATTTCTTTTAAATCTTCTAGATGTTTTTTTGATACATCTTAAATATTGAAAAATCTTTTTTATTATTCTCAAGAATCTTATAAAAAGTATATTCATATAAATTTAAAAACCAACTGATAATATATATTTTTTTGTTCTCAATTCTCAGAATGTAATTTCAGATTTAATTCGAGTATTTAAAAAGTTTTAACAAATATATAGTTATTTAAAATTGTATGCTATATTATTATTATTATTATTAATATTATTTTGTATTTTTTGTGGCATTGAAAAGAAGTTTCAAAACGCTGAATTTCAATTAGTACGTACATTAGGTAACTTCAATATTTGTATGAAGAAAAAAAATTGAATATTGGATTGGGCAGTATAGCGCGTAAGTACACCAAACTCTCGGTTTAAGTCCAGTATCGGGGATTGCCTGCAAATAGCCTTGGCCACAAATCGGGGGAATCCAACCATAAACACTCAGGTCCATCGTCTCGAAGACTGAGATACTGCTTGGTCCAGAAGTTCTAGGAAGGCCGAAACCGAGGGAACAGAAACCGAGAGTTTAGTGAATCGACATTATTAACTTGAAATGCAATATTTTCCAAACGTTTTACCTTTATATTAGACAATTAATTGAAATCTTACTAATTCCGTTTAGAAAGTCGTAACAGAAAGCAGTAATATCTTCAAAAGACCATTATACAGAAAATTAGCTCCTCTGATGTGATTCAAAAGTTTACGACAAGAGTGTTCTCTGTTTATGCGTTGAAGACAATTTGAGTAAATTGTTTTTAGTTAGTATGGATGTACCTTTCTCATTTTATCTATAGCAATATAACCTGAAATGAAGCGTATATTCCTCCTAAAACTGGGGTGTATACGCTCAATTAGCCTAGTACCTCTATAACGACTAAAACACGTTATGGCTCTCGCACATGAGAACAACTTAAATAGAACAACAAGGGACCACCGAATGAGAAGAAGAAGGGAAAATAGTCCTATTAGGAAAGAAAGAACCTACCCTGCAAAACATTGAACGACTATAGAAGCGCCCTTATTTCAGCTTTCTGTATACATATTACGTATACATATAAAGCGGATGCCAAGCGTCGACGGAAGTCAGGATGGGCGTTGGGCGTCATATAGGGCGTTAGAAGGATGCTTAATTAAGTACCCAAGAGGTCTAAACCGGAACGAAATTCATGCATCAGTGGCCGACATAATTATTATAATAAATAAGCCAATTTCCGCGATAAAGAAATATATGACTTGATACATGCCCTTTAGTTAATTAATTGTTTCAACTATGCAAATAAAGGGCCGTTTAAAACATTCTTCACACTGCCAGAGGGGAGCAGGTTTTTGGGACGATTCATAACTTAAGAGGAGGGTCTCACGCAGAATGTTAGTAAAACATGAAAAATATAAAGGTATTTACTTTTTTGCCCTTATTTCCAAAAAGACTATAGGGTTAATAAAAAAATGTGAATTACAATTTTTTGAAGTACTGGGAAACATGAAAATTAGTGATTTTTTCCCTGCTGCCATGAAACATTCTCTTTTTCTCCAATTTCGAGAACGGGTTTAGGTATGGCTTGCATTAGCCTTGATCTTAAATCGGTGGAATCCGAAAATAAACAGGTAGGACTCTTACGTCGAGAGTTGAATGTGATAATAAAATCCAAATATTTTTCATTAAAAGTTATTTTTTCCAACTAAATGTGTAATATTATATTTTTGGTTCAGAATTGATCGATTTTAATTGGAAATGCAACTACCTAATTTTTTATTAAGAATTCAACGTTTTCGGTTGCAAATTTAAGTACTTGGTAAAAAATTAAACTAATTTGTTAAATATAGTCAGGTTATTGGTTAAAGATTAAAAAATACATTTTTTGAAGTTAATAATAATAAAAGTTTGAACCATATTCACACTCTAGGTTCGGTAATTATTAGCAAAAATATTTTTCTCTGTTGATAAAGGAATGCAACATTTTTTCCTCGGGTCCAGCTCATATGGAGATCTTTTTTAACCATTACAGAGTATAATACAAAAAATTCTACTTTACATTTTCTTATTAAGAATTCATAGGTATGTTTAGAAAAAAAAATTTTGCAGGTTATAGAAAGGAAGATTCTTTTTTAATTTTGTATTTAATACTTCTTACGTTTTCACGTTAAATTAATATTATTATTATTGTTTAAAGATTAAACTATATAACTATTTTAACTGATAATTGAACTATTCCATTGTTGGTAGACATTATTGGTAGATCGCTTTTAGTCCAAAAGTTTACAATTTGGTTGGAAAATTCTATTATTCTTGTAGAAAATTTAACTCTTTACTTGAAAATGGGCTTTTTGGTTTAACAATCATATTTTTTTTGTTAAAAATTGAACTGTTCCAGAGAATTGACATTTTTGGTTAAAAATGTCAGTGATTTGTTGAAAATTGTTTTCCTTCTTAACTAAAAATATTATCTCATTATAAAATCCAATTTTGTTGTATGTTTGTATATAACTATTTTGCTATTTCATTATTTTTATTTCAATATTTCACTTTTAGTTTTTTCTTCGAAAATTAATCTTTTTTTATTGAAAATTTAATTACTTGCGTGAAAGTTGAACTTTAAAAAAAATTCATTTTAGTTAAAAATTCAATTATATTGTTAACAATCGAACATTTTTGTTAAACAATTGTTTCTTTGTATAGAAATATTGTCCTTTTGTGTTTAAAACTCAATAAATTATTAACAATTTATTTTTTAATTGAACTTTTTCTTACTATTGCTTCTTACTTATTTTTGAAAAATGCTTGAATTATAATAAATGATGGCTTTCTTGGGAATAATATTCTGTACAACTCAACTGTTTATAATTTTTGAATGTAAATTTTTCTATGGGTCAAATAGATAAAACCATTTTACAAAGAGGAAACATTTTTTAAACAAATAAATATCTTTGAAGATATTGACTTTTTTCAAAACTGGTAATACCTGTAGTAGTATTGTAAGGAAAGTTTTTTGCGAACAAATAACTCACTATTGGTCTAAATTTAACTATTTTTTTTTAATTGGTAAGAAATACGTACACAAAAACTTAATATTAAAGTTATGTGTCATTTTATTTTCTTTAAAAAATATCACATTTGAGTACATGAATTTGAATAAAAACTCAAAAATTTTTATTTTATCTATTTTAAAATTTAGTGCATATTTAGGTAAAATAATGTGAGTACTATATTAAAAACTAACTTAAACGGTTACAAATTCCTAACTTTTCACGTAGAAATTTGGATTCCACCAAAAAGACGATTTTTCAAAAAAATACATTAATTCTCAATAAAATAGTTGAATTTTTAACTGAAAAAGATCAATT
>JAAAKG020043035.1:0-18857 GCA_010014905.2 Druon quercuslanigerum
CAATATTTTTATTTAAATTATTTATTTTTATTGACTAATAAACATTATTTATGTTTTAAAAATTAAACTTTTTAGATTTTTTTTTAAATCCATAAAATTAGTTTATATCGATTAAGACTTCAGTAAATAAATATAAAATATAAACGTCAAAAATAAATATTTGAAGAAGGTAATACGGAAACATGAATTTTTTGTAACATATATTTTCTTAAACATTTATAAAACAAATATAATTTTTAAACAAAATTTTTAATTTATTTTACATCTTCTCTTAAAATACATTATTTCTTTTCTATTATTTCAAAACTTATATTGGTTAACTAAGAATCGGATCGGCATATTATTTTTAAAATTTTACTTTTTTAATTTTAATTTATACGAATGTTAAAAAATAAATAGTTATTCGAAAATTGGGTTGATGCTAAAAAATAATACAAAAGTAAGCGCGCGCACATGGTAGTCTAGTATGAATAAAAATCTTATTATAGTTTCAAATTTTTTAAAAATGTTTTAGATGTCGTGACTAATGAATAAAAACTGTTTTATTCCCTAAAATCACATCAATTTTTTAAAATAATAAGCTCTAAATTTTAGAGAAAAAAATTATTGTTGAGGTGCATTATCGGTCATAGGGCATTATTGACCTTAAAAGTTTCATCATGAGATTTGGATTTTTCAACCAAATTGTTGAATTATCAGACTAAACATGCAAATTTTTACCAAAATAGTTAAATTTGTAAAAAAAAATTCTAAGAACATTGTTGTATTTTAAATAAATTGATTCGATTTTTAACTAAAAATATGAATTGGTAAACAAATATATTACAGTAAACTTGAAAACAAAAATGATTGAATTTATTTTTTTTTCTAAGGGGAAAACTTTTAGTTCAAGTTAAAAAAATGCAATAAATTGTTGAATTTGAAAGTCACAAAAAAAATTTTCTACAAACAAGTTGATTTTTCAAATCAGGAATATAAATTTGTAACAAAAATGTTTTTCAACAAAAAAAAATTAACTTCCAACCAAAAATGAGTTAATTTGTAACGAAAAATAAAAAATTCTGTGAAAAAATATAACTTTTTAAACCAAAAGGACGAATTTTCAATGCGGGTGTTGGATTTTCAACAAAGAAATATTTGTTTTATGTTAAAAAAATTTTTGAATGGTTGAATTTTAAAATCAAAATATGAAATTTTCTACAAGAAAGTTAATTTTTTTGTGGGGAATGTGAATTTTTCACAAAAATGTACATTTTCAACACATTAGTGGCATTTTCAACAACAAAAAAAAGAAATTGTCAATTTCGTTAATTTGTTGAATGTTTTACTGATAAATCCTTTTTAGTTAAAAAGGCCACAACTTGCTTAAATGTTGAACTTCGGTTTCTACAAATTTTTTTGTTACTATTTAACTATTTTATTGAGAATTCGTTTCTTTGGGAAAATTGATTCTCTTTTTTGCAAATTAAAATATTTTGCTAAAGATTAATAATTTTTATTGAAAAATCATCACTTTGGTAGAAATTTAATATCTTTGGTAAAATATCAAATTATTTATAATTAAAACTTAATTTGTAATGAAATTAATCTAGAGAATCGGATCTTATTGTTGCACAATTATTTAATCTAATTTAAAAAAATCTCTATAAATTTTATTTTTTATTATTTCATTAATAATTTATTTTAATTGTTTTTGAAAAAAAAAACAAAAAAAGAATGAAACAGAGGCGAAAGGGGACATGTTTCAATGAGAGTAAAGTTTTTTGTCCGAATTTTTTTCTCTCAAGGAAAAGCTGTGCTCGTTACTTTGTTAAATTGATCCTTTGCGAAGTGCAGGTCACTCGTAAAAGGAACGTTCCTTGGCGAGAATTCTCAAAGTCACTCGGACGTAAACTAGTATCTATGACATGCTTGACAATTTCTGAATTGGACAAACGCAGAATTCGAATGAGATCCTCCATTTTTTTTGACTTCGAGCTTTTCTGAAAAAATAAAAGTTGATTAAAAAATATCCTACTGAGTCACCATAGTTCCCTGACCAATTTAGCGCTCTTACCCTATTACCAAGGGGGAGGGTCTCGAAGGCCGGTTTTTAGGCCAATTTATATTTTGCCCAAAAAATTTGAAAAAATTCCTACAGTATCTACTAACAACAAGAAGCCAATTTTTGAGGTCGCTGATTTCGAAACCAAGGTCCGTTGACCTTTATCATATCAGATTCAAGGTCATTTGAAGGTCAAATTTCTAAAAATCCGAATAAAAAATCCAGAAAAATACGTACATAGATTTCTGTGGTCGCAGATTTCGAATCCAAGGTCCGCTGACCTCTATCGTATCATATTCAAGGTCATCTGAAGGTTAATCTATAAAAAGCTTTTGTGAAAAAGCCATAAAAATAAATACATAGGCTTTTGGGGTCACTGGTTTTGAATCCGAGGTCCGTTGACCGCCATAATATCAGATTCAAGGTCATTTGAAGGTCAACCTGAAAAAAATCCAGAAAAACACATACATAGGTTTCTATGGTCGCTGAATTCGAATCCGAGGTCCACTGACCTCTATCGTATCTGAGCCAAGGTCATATGAAGGTTAAACTATAAAAAAATGTAGTTAAAAATCCAGAAAAATACATACATAGGATTTTGGGGTCACTGATTTTGAATCCGAGGTCCGTTGACCTCCATCATATCAGATTCAAGGTCATTTTAAGGTCAAACTGCAAAAAATCCAGAAAAACAGATACATAGGTTTCTATGGTCGCTGAATTCGAATCCGAGGTCCGCTGACCTCTATCGTATCAGATTCAAGGTCATTTAAAGGTTAAACTGAAAAAATCCAAATAAAAAATCCAGAACAATACAAAAATAGGTTTGTGTGGCCACTGATTTTGAATCCGAGATCCGTTGACCTCCATCATATTATATTGAAGGTCATTTAAAGGTTAAACTGAAAAAAATCTGATTGAAAATCCAGAAAAATACATACATAAGTTTTTGGGGTCGCTGACTTTGAATCCGAGATCCGTTCACATTTTTGTTAAAAATATACTTTTTTGTGGAAAATGAACGAATTTTTGTTGAAAACTAACTTGTTTGCAAAAATATAGTTTTTGAATGAAAAATATTTCTTAGTGAAAAATTTGTCAGTTTTTTTTTACATTCTTCCTCTTGGATTAGAAATCTGTTTTTGGCTGAAAACAAACCTTTTTTCTTAAAATGAACTTTATTGTTGAAAATGAACTTTATTGTTAAAAATTAACTTTTTTGTTAAAAATTCGACTGTTTAGTCGATATTGTAACTGTTATTGTTCGAAATTTGATATGATCCGAAAATTCAACTAATTTATTCAAAATTAAATCATTTTGTTGAAAATTAAGTTATTTGGTTCAAAGCTCATCTTTCATAATCGAAAATTCATCTTTATTTTTTTTAAATAAACTTTTTGTTGGCAATTAAATTTTTTGTTGCAAATAAACTTTTTTGTTGAAAATAAATTTTCTTTTGTTGAAAATGGAATTTTTTGTGAAAAATTCAACATTTTGGGTTCCAAATCCAACTTAAATAAAATCTACTTTTTTCATGAAAAGTCAACTGCAAACTTTTTATATAATTTTATTAATAATATATATTTTTTAATTTGTCAGGTTTTTTTTTAATTCTTTCTTTTGGATTAAAAATCTTTTTTTGGCTGAAAATAAATCTTTTTTCTTAATCTGAACTTTATTGTTATAAATAAACTTTTTTGTTGAAAATTCGACTGTTTATTCAAAATTTAATTATTTTGTTAAAAAATTAAATCATTTGGTTCAAAGCTCATCTTTCATGGTCGAAAATTCATCTTTAATTTTTTTTTAATGAACTTTTTTGTTAACAATTACCTTTTTTGTTAAAAATAAAAATATTTTTGTTGAAAATAAAATTATTTTGGTTGAAAATTGACTTTTTTGTGAAAAATTCAACATTTCGGGTTCCAAATTAAACTTAAACAAATTTTACTTTCTTCTTGAAAAGTCAACTGAAAATTTTCCATATAATCTTATTAATAATATAATTTTTTCATTTGTCAGGGATTTTTAATTCCTCCTTTTGGATTAAAAATCTGTTTTTGTCTGAAAATAAACCTTTTTTCTTAACATGAACTTTATTGTCAAGAATGAAATTTTTTGTTGAAAATTCAACTGTTTATTCAAAATTTATTTATTTTGTTGAAAATTAACTTTTTTGTTAAAATTTAGCTTCTGTGGAAAATAAATTTTTTTGTTGAAAATAAAATTATTTTTGTTAAAAATTAACTTTTTTGAAGATAGTTCAACTTTTTCGGTTTAATATCCAACTTCAAAAAAATCTTCTTTTTTCTTCAAATGTAAACTGTATGGTTTTTAAACGAAAAATATTTCTTAGTGAAAAAATCGTCAGGTTTTTCTAAATCTTCCTTTTAGATTAAAAATCTGTTTTTGGTTGAAATTCAATCTTCTTTGTTCATAAACTTGAAAATTTTGTTAAAAATGCAGCTTTTGAATTAAAAATTTAATTTATTTGAAAATTTAATTATTTTGTCGAAAATTTAAATATATGGCAAAAACGTCATCTTCCGTGATTGAAACTTAATCTTTAATTGTTTTAAATGATCTTTTTCGTTGAAAATGATTTTTTTTTTAAATAAACTTTTTTTTAAATGAACTTACTTTTGTTCAAAATTAGGTTTTTTCTTAAAAATTGTGTTATTCAGGTTTAAAATTCAACTGTTTTCTGGAAAATGGTCTTTTCGTTTGAAACATCAACTCTATTGTCGAAAATTCAACTATTTTGTTAAACAGTGAAATTTTTATTTTAAAAACCATCTCCATAAGTTGAAAATTAATTTGCTTTTCTTGCAAATTCACCTTCTTATGTTTGCTTTAAATTTAAAAAAAAAATTTTTTAGTAGAAAATTAATTTTTTTAACTCGTTCTCTTGGATTAAAAATCAATTTATTTTTGCTAGCAAATTTAAAAACTTGGTTGAAAACGAAACTTTTCTCTATTTAATTATTTTGTTGAAAATGAATCTTTTTTTATAAAATGAAGTTTTTTGTTAAAAATAAACTTTAATTTTATTCAAAATTATGTATTTTGTTAAAAATTTGACTGTTTGGTTAAAACTTTATCTTTATTTGTTGCAAATGATTTTTTTTTGTTAAAAATGCTTTCAGCTATTTGATTGAAAATAAAACTATTTCTGGTTGAAGTATAATATTTTTTGTTTACGAATGCAATAATTAGTGAAAAATTCAACTATTTGGGTAAAACTTCAATTAATTTGTTAACAATTTAAATACTTTGTTAAAAATTCAACTATTTATTCTGAAGCTCATCTTTCGTGATTTAAAATTAATTTTCACTTGCTGCGAATGAATTTTTTTTTAAGTAAATATTTTTTTTGAAAATTAACTTTTTTTGTTGCAAATTACCTTTTTTTGTAAATATAACTGTCTTCAAGGAAAGTATTTTTTTTATTTGCAAACTCTACATTTGGTCGAAAATGCGACTGTTTGATTACAATTTATTCTAAATTTATTAATTTTCTGAATTTTTTTTATTTGCAAATTCAAATATTTTGTTAAAAATTCAACTGTTTTTTTTAATATATAACATTTTTTGTTTACAAATTCTCATGCTTTGTTTAAAATTCAACAATTTGGTTAATAATGCAACTAATTTGTTCAAAATTTAATCATTTTGTCAAAAATTCATTTTTTTTATTCTAAGGGTCATTTTTCGTGGTTGAAAAATTATCTTTATTTGCTTAAAAAATGACTTTTTATTTAAAAATTACTTTTTATTTAGAAATTACTTTTTTCTTGAAAGTTCATCTTTTCGGTCTTAAAATTTAACTTTTTAGTTCCTGACTGAAAATTTTTTTCTTAATAGAAAAATCGACTTGTTTTTTGAAAATTCGACTTTCTGGGTAAAAATTATACTCTTTAGTTGAAAATTCAACTATTCTGGACAAAATTTAATTATTTTGATGAAAATTAAACTATTCATTTTAAAGCTCATCTTTCGTGGTTTAAAATAAATTTTTACTTGCTGGATTGAACTTTTTTTCAAGTAAATATTTTTGCTGAAAATGAACTTTTATTGTTTCAAATGACCTTTTTTTTTTGTAAATTTAAGTGTCTTCTAGGTAAGCATTTTTTTCATTTGCAAATGCCACTATTTGGTAGAAAATACGACTATTTGATTACAAATTTGGGTTAAAAATTTAACTGATTTGGTCAACGTTTACTAATTTTCTGATTTTTTTTATTTGCAAATTCAAATATTTTATTTAAAAAATAAGTTAAAAATTCAACTATTTTCGTTTAATTTATTACATTTTAGTTTGCAAATTCTGATGTTTTGTTGAAAATTCAACAATTTGATTAATAAATCAACTAATTTTATTCTAATTTTTAATTTTTTATTGTAAAGGTCTTATTTTGTGGTTGAAAAATTATCTTTATTTGTTTAAAAAATGACTTTCTAGTTGAAAATTACTTTTTTACTGAAAAAGAACTTTTTTCTTAAAAATCCATTTTTTTGGGCTTGAAAGTTAACTTTTTAGTTCTTGACTGAAAAATTTTTTTCTTATTAGAAAAATCTACTTGTTTTTTGAAAATTCGCCTTTCTGGTTGAAAATTTTACTCTTTAGTTAAAAATTCAACTAATTGAACCAAATTTCATTATTTTGTTGAAAATTTAATTATTTGGTTAATAATGCAACTAATTTGTTCAAAATTTATGCATTTCGTTAAAAATTCACCTTTTTATTCTAAATGTCATCTTTCGTGGTTGAAAAATTATCTTTATTTGAAAATTCGGATGCTTTGTTGAAAATTCAAAAATTCGGTGATTAATGCAACTAATTTGTTCAAAATGTAATCATTCAGTACAACATTTTTGTTTTTATTCTAAATGTCATCTTTCGTGGTTTAAAATAAATTTTTACTCGCTGGGATTGAACTTTTTTACAAGTAAATATTTTTGTAGAAAATAAACTTTTTTTGTTGCAAATTCGCCTTTCTGGTTAAAAATTTTACTATTCAGTGAAAAATTTAAATATTCTGTACAAAATTTAATTATTTTCTTGAAAATTTAAGTATTTGGTAGAAAGTCTACATTTTTTGTTAAAAATTCAGTTTTCTTCAGTGAAAATTTTTGTCGATAATTCATCTTTCTTAGTTGACAATCAAATGTTCAATTACTTAATTGAAAGTGGAACCACTTTGCAAGAAATTAATTTTTCTTATAAAAAATTTATTTTATTTGTTTAAAATATAACTATTGTGTTGAAAAGTCTTTTCTTTGTTGTTGGAAGTATTTTGTTTAAAAAAAATTTCTTTTAATGAATTTATTCCCCCATTATTCCTCTATTTTCGCAAAAAGAGTTTTAACAACAACAACAAAATTAATATAAATAATAAACTATAAAATCGTTCACTCTTTTAAATTTCTGTTACAGAAAAATAAATTTAAGTGATTTAAGAAACTTCTATGACCTCTTAAAGAAACCAAAGAAAATAGTGCATTCTTATTTTTAAGGAAAATAATAATTTTTCGAGTAAATTTATTTAATTTTAGATAATTTATGTTTTTAAAACTTGATCATTAGATGAGGATTTTCATCGAGATTTCTTTTTCTATAGCAGATACTAAAAAATTTTATCATTCTGAAAGTGCGTCAATCCATTTCAACTTGTCGTTATTACTGTCAGAAATTGGCTAATAGAAACGAACTTTTACTATCATGCGATGTGAAAAGTTAACAAACTTTTTGGACCCGTCACTGCAATTTATCGTCAGAATTGTGCAATTTATTCTCCAAGATTTCTTTAACGGAACATACCAAATAAAGTTTTTTTTCTTTGAATAATTTTAGACACTTAATTATTTATAAGAAAGTATTTAGGCGAAGAAAAAAATTTCTATTTAGACATTTTATTAAATAATTTAAATATATTAAATTATTTGAAAGGATATTTTTTTCTCGACTCTGAGATACTAACGATGTGTTTAGGTGAAAAATATAAATATATAACAGATAAACATCCTACTACTGTTCTATCAAAGCAAAAAATGTAATATCATACTTTTTTACAGAATGCAGTGTATTCCATGTTATACATTTTTCCGCACTTATTTTTAGAGATTTTTTTTCCTTTAGATTCTAGATATTTTTTCTTCTGAGAGGAATAGAGTTCTACCTCGCCTTTTCATATTTTATCATTTAAAAATAAATTTAGAAAGGTACTTTATTCCTGTTACTGTAGCTTCTAGTTTCAAAAGAAAATGTGTAGTCTTTTAAATAAAATATGTAGAGAATGTAGTTCGAAATGCCTTTCGTCTGATAGATAACAAGGAATTCCAAAATTTAGTTTAAAAAAAATTATGTTAATTTTTTTCTGATACTTGGCAGACATCGGACTTCTGTAACTTTCAGGGTTTCTTTTATCGAGCGAATTTTGAGCAACAAAAAACTTCCTTTGATAAATTTGCTAACAAAAGTATAAAAAAAATTTCTGGAAAATTTCAGCCCAATGTCATTGATATTCAAGAAATTATTAATCGGTTCTAAGACTCTTACTACAGTCCGCGCGAGAGTCGACTAACCGCTAGCAACTTGAGACGTTAATAATTTATTTAATAATAATTCTATTAGGCTGAAATTTACCAGAAAACTTCTTTGTACTGTTGTTAACAATTTTCTCGTTGGAAGTTTTTTTTTTTTTACTTAAAATTCGCCTAGTAAACGAAACGCTGCAAGTCACAGAAGTCCGAAGTACGTCAGCTGTCAGAAAAAAACTAACAACAAGTTTTTAATAATAAATTTATAAATTTCTTTTTCATCTATTAGTCGAAGGTCATTTTGAGCTACATTTCCTAAAAATTATATTGAAAAAGACTAAAAACTTACTGACTGAGCACGACTTGAATTAAATAAGAATTAAAATTAATTTTTCTCAAAAAGTAAGTTTTTTTTTCTTTAACTAGAAAACTGAAATATTGGTGGTATAAAAAATTAAGTTTCTTCATTTTCTCATTTTGAAAGGAAAATTGTACTTTTTAAAAACTTCGTATTTCTTATTAACAAGAAGATTTTTCTACCAAAAAACTTAAATCGTTAATAATTTCTTTAATATTATTTCGATTGGGTTGAAAATTTTTCAAAAAACTTCTTTGCATTGTTGTTAAAAATTTTCTCTTTGGAAGTTTTTTTTTACTTAAAAGTCGCCTTGTAAACGAAACGCTGGAAGTTACAGAACTCCGATGTACGCCTCGCATCAGAAAAAAATTAACATCAATTTTTTTTAATACATTTTTGAATTGTTTTTTATCTATTAGTCGAAAGGACATTTTGAGCTAAATTTCCTAAAAATTATACTAAAAAAGACTAAAAACTTACTGACTGAGAACGATTTTAACTGAAAACAAATTAAAATTAATTTTTCACAAAAAGTCAGTTATTTTCTTTAACTAGAAAACTAAAAAATTGGTGGTATGAACAATTAAGTTTCTTTATTTTCTCATTTTGAAAGGAAAAACACACTTTTCAAAAACTTCGTATTTCTTATTAACATGAAGATTTATTTACCAAAAACTTGAGACGTTTATAATTTCTTTAATATTATTTCGATTGGGCTAAAATTTTCCAGAAAACTTCTTTGTACTGTTGTTAGCAATTTTCTCCTTGGAAGTTTTTTAAAACTTTAAATTCGTCTCATAAACGAAACGCTGGAAGTTACAGAAGTCCGATGTACGCCACTCATCAGAAGAAAATAACCAACAATTTTTTTAAAATAAATTTTTAAATTTTTTTAATCTATTAGTCTAAGGACACTTAGAGTTACATTTATTTAAAATTATATTCAAAAAGACTAAAAACTTACTGACTGAAAACGAATTAAAATTAATTTTTCAAAAAAAATATTTTTTTTCTTTAACTATAAACTAAAAAAGCTATAACTTTTTCCATGTGCTAAACATGATGAGGAATAAAATTCTACATCTAGATTTTAAGATTAAAATTAGACAGGTTTTTTGAAAGCCTCAAGGAGTGTTCCCACTTCAGGAAAAATTATTTTCTGTTTTGAACTAAAAAATATTTTTATCACTATAATAATTTGCTTTAAAAAAGACTCCAAGACCATTCTAGCAGATTAATTTAAGATTAGGATTAATTCTTCACTAAAAAAAAAATTTGCGGTGAATTAAATAAAATTTTAACCAAACAGTAAAATTTCCATCACATAGTTTAATTTTCTACCAAGAAGATTATTTTTCGGTCAAAAGAAGGATATTAAAAAAAAGGGATTTTTAACGAAATAGGTAAATTTTGAACTAAAGAGGATGAATTTTCAATTAAAAACGGATGTTAAATTTGCAGTAAAAAAATTACTTCTTGACCAAACTGTTAAATTTTTAACTAAAATTATGAATATTTGACTGGAGTAGTTGAAGTTTTAATGAAAAAGAGGAATTTTTTACCAAGAAAATTAATCTTTACCAAAAAAGACGAATTAAAAAAAAAATGGTTGAATTTAAAATAAAACAGGGCGATTTATCTACAAAAGGAATGAATTTTCAACTCTAAAATATTATTTTTTAACAAAAAACTTTTTTTATAACAAAAGTGAAATTTTCATAAAAATAGTTTAATTCTGAACCAAATAGTTAAATTCGGATAATGTATACAATAATTACATTTTCAACCGAAGAAATAAATTTTAAACCAAAAATAATGAATCTCAAAAATGTAATTTTCAACAAAAGATATCCACCCAGAAGATAATTGTTTAACCT
The DNA here is from genome assembly GCA_010014905.2 of Druon quercuslanigerum. Lineage (NCBI taxonomy): Eukaryota > Metazoa > Arthropoda > Insecta > Hymenoptera > Cynipidae > Druon > Druon quercuslanigerum. The sequence continues at coordinate 10,821 of JAAAKG020043035.1, forward strand.
GGAAGATTAAAAAAATTCATTTTTGACCAAATAGATGATTATTTAAACAAAAAAAAGAATTTTACAGCAACGAGTTATTGTAAAAACATTCTACCAAAAAGCACGAATTTTTAAAAAATGGTTAAACTTTAAACAACAAAAAATTAATTATCTACAAAATGATCGAATTTTCAAACTTAAAATATGATTTTCTAACCACAAATTTTTTTTTACCAAAAAGTAGAAAATTCATGAAAATAATTTATTTTAAAAAAAGTTTATTTTAAACCAAATTTTTAAATTTTCTACAAAATTATGAATCCTCAAAGATACCAAAATAATTAAGAACCAAACAGTTGCAGTATTAATAAAAAAATTTGAATTTTTAACTATGAAGATTAATTTTGGAACAAAAAATACAAATATTAATTTTTAACTGAAAAAGATCCATTTTTAATAAAAAAAAATTCAACTATAATGGAATATTTAAATTGTTAAAAAAAATTAATTCATAACCAAAAAAAAAACTTTTTTTATTTATTTATTTTTTATTTATTTTTATTTAAAAAATTAATTTCCCGCAAGTGTTTTAACCCGAAAAATTATTTTTTAATCCAGAAGATTAAAACAATAAATTATTATATAAAAAAACATTATCTACAAAACGGTTCAGTTTTCAACCCAAAAATGTGAGTTTTGACAAAAAAAGAGGAATTTTTAATTGGAAACGATTTTTAATTGAAAAAAATTATTCTTGAAAAAAAACAATTTTAAACGTAATAGTTCATTTTATACAAAAAAGAAGAATTTTCAAAAGGTATAAAGATTCTAAAAAGAGTTCATTTTCAACAGAGGAAAAATATGAATTTTTAAGAAAATAGTTGCATTTATCTATTCTTATTTAATATTTGTTCTTAACTAAATAGGGAAACGAAAATATTTTGCCTTAATAAAAATGCAACAAAATGATAAAAAATTTAGAAAAAACCGTAACTATCTAACATTATTATAAAAGAAGATGATTTTAAAAAATAATTAATTATTTAAACAATATTTTTTGTTAACTTGCATTGATTATTTACCTCACTTAATAAAAAGTAGCAAAAAGTTGAACATTTCAGAAAAAACTGCAACTATTTTGCATTACTATAGAAGAAGATAGCTATAAACAATAATAAATTATTTAAGCAATAATTTTCGTTGAATTGCCCTAATTATTACCTCTCTAAGTGAAATATGGAAAATGTTAAACATTACAGGGAAAAAAACTGCAATTTTTTTCGTTACTATAAGAGAAGACAGCTATAAACAATAATACATTATTTAAACAATAATGTTTGTTAAATTGCAATTATTATTACTTTAGTAAGTGAAAAATTGACAAAAATTTGAAAATTTCGGAAAAAGCGCCGCTCTCTACTATTAGTACAGTAGAATTTATAAACAATGATGATTTTTTTAAACTATTATTTTTGTTAATTTAAATTATATATTAGTTTACTTTTAGCGAAAAATGGGCAAAATGTAGAAGATTTCAGAAAAAACCGAAATTTCTAGAATCATTCAGAGATAATATTATTAACAGTTGCAATAAATATTTTAAATAATTATGATTGTTTAGAATCAAGAAAAAGTGGAAAATGAAAAAGCCGCTACTTTTTTTCTCTATTCTAAGAAAAAATTGTTAAAAACAATAATAGTAATAATTAGCGCCAGAAACTCGTAAAATCCATTTTTTCAATTATAGGTTTTTCGGGACCACATAAAACGGACTTGCGGGGGTGATATTTAAAAAAATTAAATTTTATTCGTATTTCATACATATTTAAAATAAAAATTTTGAGTTTTAACTCGATTTAGCTAATATTGACGATTCTGAATAAAATTTACAAAAACGTATATTTTTTTTATGGGATATATATGTTAAATTTTATGGGCCTTGACTTACCTCTAAACATAATTTTTTTCAATAAATTTATTTTTGTGTCAATTTGAAAAAAAAAATCCTTGTGATGCGCATAAAAATTCGAGAAAAAATATTTTTCAAGACATAAATAAATTGAGAAAAAAAGCATTTTTTGACTTAGATGTTTATTTTTAATAAAAAATGTGAATTTTAATTTAAATATCTTTCAGGCTAAGAAGGTTTTTCTATGCCAATTGATTATTAAATCACCATTTGAAGTTTTAATAACTTGTAAATCAAGATAGTTAATAACATTATTAAACTCATATTCATGAGTGAATTTAAAAATATCTTTAATACTATTAAACACATTTAAGGAAACTTTAATTTTGTCAGTAGGGACAATAGCTAAAAGGTCATCGACATAGTATTTATATAAAATAGGTGTGAAAACTAATGAATCTAAAGTTCTTTTTTAACATCTTGTAAAACTAAATCTGCTACCACTAGAGGTAAAGGGGGAGAACCTCAAACTTGCTTATAAAATTTTTTATTAAAGGAGAAAACATTACCATAAAAACATTACCATAAAAAATAAATTGAGTTTTCCCTTAATGCAATCTATAGCAAGATCTAGTGGGATGCTATCAAACATAGACACTATATCTAAAGAAACTATTGAATGAGTTTTTGGTACATTCAATATCTTTTAAATAATCTTTAAGTTCCCAACTATTTTTTACAAACCAACTAGGGTTCATAGAAACATAGAAACACTACCTTTAAAAATTATTCTGATAGGAATGAGAAATTCTTTTAGTGTTATTTTTATTAAACTATGATAAAAATAAAATTTTTTTCCTAATGCAATCTAAAGCATGATCTGGTGGGATGCTATCAAACATAGACTCTACATCTAAAGAAACTACTGAATGAGGTTTTGGTACATTAATAATTTATAAACAATCTTCAGGTTCCCAACTATTTTTTGCAAACGAACTAGTGTTAATAGAAACTGGTTTTAGAATATTTTAAATGTATTTCGATAAATTGTAATTCAGAGAACCTGAAACTTGCTTATAAAATTTGTTATTAAATGATAAAACAGTATCATTAAACACCGTTCTGGTAGCTATTAGAAAAGAATCTTTTTTTAATTTTTGTTAAATTATGATATAATTTAAGTTTTTTCTCAATGCAATCTAAAGCAAGATCTGGTAGGATGCTATCAACTATAGACACTAAATCTAAAGAAACTATTGAATGAGTTTTTGGTACATTGAATATCTTTTAAACAATCTTTAGGTTCTCAAGTTTTTTTACAAACAAACTAGGGTTCATAGAAACATAGAAACACTACCTTTAAAAACCATTCTGTTAGGAATTAGAGATTCATTTTGTGTTATTTTTGTTAAATTATGACACAAAATAAATTGGTTTCTCAATGCAATCTAAAGCATGATCTGGTGGGATGCTATCAACCATAGACACTAAATCTAAAGAAACTATTGAATGAGATTTTGGTACATTAATCATTTCTAAACAATCTTCAGGTTCCCAACTACTTTTTACAAACAAACTAGTGTTAATAGAAACTGGTTTCAAAATATTTTAAATGTATTTCGATAAATTGTAATTCAGAGAACCTGAAACTTGCTTATAAAATTTGTTATTAACGGAGAAAACAGTACCATTAAAACCGATCTGGTAGCTATTAGAAATAAATCTTTTTTTAATTTTTGTTAAATTATGGTATAAATTAAATTTTTTCTCAATGCAATCTAAAGCATGTTCTGGTGGGATGCTATCAAACATAGACACTACATCTAAAGAAACAATTGAATGAGTTTTTGGTACATTGAATATCTTTTAAACAATCTTTAGGTTCTCAAGTTTTTTTTACAAACAAACTAGGGTTCATAGAAACATAGAAACACTACCTTTAAAAACCATTCTGTTAGGAATTAGAAATTCATTTTGTGTAATTTTTGTTAAATTATGACACAAAATAAATTCGTTTCTCAATGCAATCTAAAGCATGATCTGGTAGGATGCTATCAAACATAGACTCTACATCTGAAGAAACTATTGAATGAGTTTTTGGTACATTTAATATCTTTTAAACAATCTTTAGGTTCTCAAGTTTTTTTTAACAAACAAACTAGGGTTCATAGAAACATAGAAACACTACCTTTAAAAACCATTCTGTTAGGAATTAGAGATTCATTTTGTGTTATTTTTGTTAAATTATGACATAAATTAAATTTTTTTCTCCATGAAATCTAAAGCATGATCTGGTGGGGTGCCATCAACCATAGACACTAAATCTAAAGAAACTCTTAATGAGTTTTTGGTACATTCAATATCTTTTAAATAATCTTTAAGTTCCCAACTATTTTTTACAAACAAACTAGGGTTCATAGAAACATAGAAACACTACCTTTAAAAATTATTCTGGTAGGAATAAGAAATTCTTTTAGTGTTATTTTTGTTAAATTATGACATAAATTAAATTTTTTTCTCCATGAAATCTAAAGCATTATCTGGTGGGATGCTATCAAACATAGACACTACATCTAAAGAAACTCTTAAATGAGTGTTTGATACATTAATAATTTCTAAGCAATATTCAGGTTCCCAACTATTTTTTACAAACGAACTAGTATTAGTAGAAACTGGTTTTAGAATATTTTAAATGTATTTCGATAAATTGTAATTGAGAGAACCTGCAACTTGCTTATAAAATTTGTTATTAAAGGAGAAAACAGTACCATTAAAACCGATCTGGTAGCTATTAGAAATAAATATTTTTTTAATTTTTGTTAAATTATGATATAAATTAAATTTTTTTCTCAATCCAATCTAAAGCATGTTCTGGTGGGATGCTATCAAACATAGACACTACATCTAAAGAAACAATTGAATAAGTTTTTGGTACATGCAATACCTTTTAAACAATCTTTAAGTTCCCAACTATTTTTACAAACGAACTAGTGTTCATAGAAACATAGGAACACTACCATTAAAAACCGTTCTGGTTGGAATAAGAAATTCATTTTTGTTTAAATTTTTGTTAAATTATGATATAAATAAAGTTTTTTCTCAATGCAATCTAAATCAAGATCTGGTGGGATGCTATGAAACATAGACTCTACATCTAAAGAAACAATTGAACAAGTTTTTGGTACATTCAGTATCTTTTAAACAATCTTTAAGTTCCCAACTATTTTTACCAATGAACTAGTGTTAATTGAAACTGGTTTTAGAACATTTGTGATGTATTTTGATAAATTGTAAGTGGGAGAATCTGAAACCTGCCTATAAAGTTTGTTATTAAAGGACAAAACAGTACCAATAAAAACCGTTCTGGTAGCAATTAGAAATTAATTTTTTTTTAGTTTTTTTAAAATTATTATATAAATTATGTTTCCCCTTAATGGAATCTAAAGCAAGATCTAGTGAAATGCTATCAATTATAGAGACTACTACTAAAGAAATTATTGAATGAGTACTTGGTACATTAATATTTTTTGAACAATCTTTAAGTGTCCCACTATTTTTATAAACGTACTAGTGTTAATTAAAACTCGTTTTAGAATATTTGAAATGCATTTCAATAAATTGTAAAAGGGAGAACCAACAGTGGAAACAATCAATCTTCAACTTAAATTAGGTTTGTGAACTGTTAGTCCGTCGAAAAAATACCACGGCTTTTAAAATGTATTCTTAACTTACGACTTACGAAACAATCTTTTTTATACAACTCAATATAATTTTGAAATTTTTTTCAATTTTACATCGCTTTATGTTTAATTATGTCAAACTGTTTTATAACTCTTGTACAACCTTTATTTTTACTCTTCAAAATGATACCATCTTCCTCTTTGTATAATTCTGCGGAATATTGTATTTAATCTAATTCTCGATTTGTTTTCAATGTTAGCAATTTATTTTTGATTGTTTTTTAGGTTTTTAAAATCTCTTAAACAAGATACGCAATCGTACAGAAACGTCAAGGAATGAGAAAGAGGTTTTTATTAAAAATAAACATTTGTGTTAAAAAATGCTTTTTGCACAATTTATTTTAAATTTATGTAGACCTTAAAAGAAGTATAATTATGATTAATAATTTGAAATTTGTTTAAAAAATATCAACATTGCATGGAGGATCGGCAAATGTGAGTGAATTCAACGCAGTTTTTTTTCCTTGCCAACTCAAAAGATTGCAATGATAGAGTCCTTCCAATTATTATTCGACTGATAGCTCGCAAAAATATGGGCTTAAGAGAAGAAGAATGACGTTTTGGTATACATAAGAAGACGAGTGTTTTCTTTCCATCGACCTTGTTTTTTTTACCCCTGTTCAACATTATTTCCACCCTCACGTGCGAAACGTAACAACGAGCGAAAGATAAACTCTTGTTCTCCTGAAGATACTGGATCCAAATGTGGCATAGCTATTTATTTCTTCTCCAGCAAAATTGAATACGAGATTTCTTCCCAAATGTTTTCTACTGAACTTTGCCTCAAGTTTTTCCCATTTCCCTGGTGTAAAATTTCTACAAAGAAGTGCAAAAATCTGATCCAATCTAATCTCTACAGGAATCTAGAAATAATTAAAATAAAGCACAAACAAAATTAGATAAAAGTACAACTTTTTTTATTATTGGGACGAATTTTGTACTTTTTACAATTAATTGTATATTGTTGTATTTTATTGTACTTTTAATTTCCAACAAGAATTTACACAAAAGCACAAGTATAAAAATTTCCAACTACAAGAATATACGCGAATTTACAAATTACAAATATTTAGAATATTGAAATGAGATACTTTTAAATTAAAAATTTCACAATAGGGTGGCTCCAAAACACTTCTTTTTTTAGAGGGCAACAGCCCCCCCCCCCACTATTTCATTCCGAAATTCCCGAATTTTTATTTTTTTATTTTTTTTATTTTAGCAGGTGCCGGTTTTGACACCCCTGACCCACCCTTACCAGTACCTGAAAACTGCCCTTAAACCAAAAATGTCAATTCTTCATGAAATCGACCTTTTGAACACTGTATTCTCGTATTTTTTTACTTAAAATTATTAATATTGGTCTGGTGGATTATTTATTATCATTAGTTAATTAATTTCTATTGGTTTAAACAAATGGAATTTGTTAAAATATTTGTTATTTGAACATTCGTTTTTTCCTCAAAATTATTACTATTGGTCTATTGGAATATTTATTAAGATTAGTTCATTAATTTTTAATTATTTAAGCAAATTGATTGTATTTGAATATTTTCGTTTTGAATTTTTTTAAATAAAAATTATTACTGTGGTTCTAGTGGAATATTTATCAGCATTGGTTCATTAATTTTTAGTAATGTAAACAAATTATTAGATAAATAGTATTATTAGTTGAAAATAAATAATAATTTATGGTTTCAACAATTGAAAAATAATTGAAAATAAATTTATGTTACTTGATAGAAATAAACTGCTGTTCAGCGAATTTAGAAAAAAAATTTACACAATTGACATTTGTTTAAATAATTAAAACTGAATTTAAAAAATGTTGGTTAATATTCCACTAGACTAATAGTAATAATTTTTATTTTAAAAATTAAAAAACAACTAATTTAATTTGTTTAAACAATTGAGAATTAATTAATCAATCTCACTAAATATTCCACTACACTAATAGTAATAATTTTTAAGCGAAAAAGATGAATTTTTGAGAAAAAAAAACATTTTTTACACAAATGGGTTTTGTCGAAATAATTAAAAATTAATTAACCAATTTTTTAAAATATTCCAGTAGACCAATAGTAATGATTTTTAAGGAAAAAAAGTATTTTCGAGAAAAAAATTATTTAAATAAATTTCATTTCTTTAAACAATTGAAAATTAATTTACCAACATTAATAAATATTCTACTAGACTAATAGTAATAATTTTTAGGAGAAAAATGAATTTTCGAGTAAAAAAAATTATTTAAACAAATTCCATTTGCCTAAATAATTAAAAATTAATTAACCAATAATCATAAATATTCCACCACACCAATATTAATAATTTGAAGTAAAAAAAAGACGAGAATAGCTTCTGCCGTTTACCAAAAAATAATAATAATAATATTATTATAATAATAAAATACTA
>JAAAKG020043046.1:0-18857 GCA_010014905.2 Druon quercuslanigerum
GAACAGTTTGAAGGATATTGTGTTTAATTTTTATCTTAAAATATAAAGAACTTTGTCTTTCGGAGCGAGTTGAAGTGGAAATATTTAGTAAATTTGCTGGTTATGCTTAACATATCTGGCACATTTCTGGGTTAGACTTTCTATAAAATAATTGTGTGGAATTTGAGATAATTGTGATAGGTTGGTTATACAGCGAAAATATAAAAAAGATTAAGAGCATCATTCGCAGTAAAAGTGCGGCCAAAAGACTTTGTGCTTATCTGAATAGGTGCAGCGTTTTTACGGTTAACGGCGCCCTCCCAAATCTGCCTGAGACCGTCCTTGATCCGCTGTAATTACCACAAAAGCAACCGCTTATTTTATAATCGCACGACTCGGCGTAATGATGAGCGTGTCCAGGAAAATGACCAAGTCGTCACGCGCGCACTCGGAGTTGCAAGAACGCGAGTTTCATTGCTCTATATCCCTTAAGAGTACAAGATAAATTGCATCTTGGTAGAAAAGTAAGAGTCGAGAAAAACGGAGAAGAAGAAACTTTTTCATTGAAGGATTTTAGTTCAATTAAACGCTTTGATATTCGTGAGGTAATATTTTTTATTATTTTATTTTTGAGGTGTTTATTTTTTCGGCTTCGTCAATCTTTAATTCATATTTCGTTTAAGGGTTCAAATTTGGTCATTTTTTGGGGTTTGTAGACACGGGCAGATACCTAACTCGTAACTCCTAACTCCCTAATCATAACGCCTAAAACATAACTCCTAGCCCCTATCTCTTCATTCCTAACTCTTATTTCCTTACTCCTAAGTCTTAATTCCTAATTAAAAACTCCAAACTCATATCACATAACTCGTAACTCCTAACACATAACTCATACTCAAGGGGCCTAGGGACTAGTCACTGAAAAATCTCAGATTGCTGCGATGAAAATTTTAGGAAAACTCTTTGAAGAACTCTTATAAATCTTATAAATCTTTTGTTTAGTGTGGAGCATTCACACCACGAAGTATTCACACATTGACACGTTCACGATGCACACGCTGCCTCGGTGAGTCGCACTAATGGCCGACTCCATCCGAACGCTGCCGAGCTTAGCCGAGTCTGATTTATTCTCGAGCGTCCCGATATCGAGAAGTTTTGGAAATCTGGGCAATCCCAGCAATCTCAAAGAAATCTTAGCACTCTATATGCTAATTTGATTACAGCTGCCACTTTCATAGTTTTATGATTTCCAGATTTCTCAGTGAGTAGCCCCTCATTCATACCTAATTCATAACTCATAACTTCTCACTCTTAATTCCTAACTCATAACTTATATCGCCTAAATCATAGCGCTTAACTCATAACTCCTAATCCCTAACTCTCCATTCCTAACTCCTAAATCTTAAATACTAACCAATAACTCCTAATTCATAATTTCTAGCTCTTACCTTACAACTCAGAGAAGTAGGAGATGTGAGGGGAAATGAAGCGGTAGAGGAAGGGGGAGCCATGTTTAAAGTCTGGGGAGGAGAAATTGGAGCGCAGATGGGAAGTGGGGAAATGTAGGGGGAGTAGAAGAGAAAAAGAAAGGCGCCTAGGTTTCATTATTTTTTAATTAGAAAATCTTCTGGTTTGAAAGCATCCAATATCAATAAAAGTGTGGTCCAAATTTATACCTGTAGAAATTCAACTTCCGACTTTTGGTTATTCATCCCCTTCAATTTTTCGGTTTTCGAAAAAAAGAAATTCCTTTTTTTTAATCTCTCAACATTACAAAACATTATATAGGAAAAACTTAGTTTTCTAATAAATGGAAAAAGTAGTACTTGTTATTAAATTTTTGTGAAATTAAGTTTAGTGACCTCTTAAGAAATTTTTAGGAAACAATTTCCACAAATTAGCTTTTAATACCCCCCTTATACTTTTCCTTGTATTGTTCCCTGAAAATGTCCCAAAAAATGTAAAATTGCAGTTTGATGCAAAATTCATGCTAAAGACGGTATTTTTTTCAATATTCATTATTTTAATTCAACAAGAAAAATTGAACCTCTACGGATCAAAAGGGGATACGCGTGGATTAAGCTTGAGAATTATTGTCCAGAAAGTCAATATTTAAAATCGTTCGAATGTTAATTTCAAGGACTGGTACTTTTAGAGAATTTTAAGGCACGTCTTTTTTTCCTTTAGCAAATATTTGTAGGTTTTACAAATGTCGATTTCCAGAATTTGTCAAAATAATTAATGCTAAATTACATTTTTAAGTCTTTTGAAACTAGCTGAGGAAGAAAAACGTAAATATTTTATTAAACAAAAAAGTTGTTAATTTTTTGTGAGGCTTTGCAAATATTATGAATTTCAACCTACAAGCGCTTCGTTTATCGAGCGAATTTCAAGAAACGAAAAACTTTCAGTAACAAAGTTGTTTATTAAGATTCAAAGGAGTTTTCTGGAAAATTTTAGATCAATCGCTTTAATGGTTAAAAAGTTATGAATGTCTTAATTTACAAACGGAAATCTTGACGCTGCTGCCGTATGCACGTGCCTTCTAAAATATACTATAAATAAAGCAAAGAAGCAGTGAATGTATTATTTCTTAGAATACCTGCAAAAGTATTACTTTTGAGACAGGTTTATTTTAGTTAAGTACCTTACTAATTTAAGAAAGAATCTTAAAATTAATCGAAGCAGAAAAAAAACAATTACGAACTGCAAAATCCAACCTCTTTTCTCTTTAAGCTTACGCTTGAACTAGAGAAACTTCGAAAAGTCCTCCACCTCGAATTAGGTTACAAGCTGCCGAAGTAAAGGATATAAAAAATCTCTATAATTAATTTAGTCCTAAAGGAAAAGAATTTTTCGAAGAGTATTTTTTGAATGTAAAAATTCAGAGCCGAGAAAAAAATACAAAAATATTTAAAAGTAGTTTAAAATAAAGAATTATTTAAATAATTTGATTTTCAAAATGTCTAATAAATGAATTACTTCAGTGATGATATCTTGAGTATTATTTTATTATCAGATTTAAACATCACGTCCGCTGCAACACGTTCGTATAGCCAAGGAGGCACTTGCATAGTGCAGCGTCAAGACTTCCGCTTGTAAATTAAAACATTCATCATTTTTCAATGATTAATGCGATTGATCTAAACCTTTGCAGAAAACTTCTTTGAACCTTATTCAACAATATTGTCACTGAAAGTTTTCCTTTGCTTGAAATTCGCTCGATAAACGAACAGCTTGAAGGTTGAAATTCATGATTTCTACAAAGTTACTGTCAACAGAATAAAAAAATTTCCAAAATTGGCTAAGTTAGGACGAGTTTAAGTAAAAGAAGATTAAAATTTTTTGTTTTAAATAAATCTATTATTTACTAATTCATTCAAAAACTATAAAACTTACAAATTTTTTCAAAATAAAAAAAGATGCGCCTTAAAATTCTCTACAAGAATCAGTTCTTAAGATTGAAATTCGTACGATTTTTAAAAGTGACTATCAGGACAATACTTCTCAGGCTGAATCCACGCGTATATCCTTTTGATCCGGAGGGGTTCAATTATTTTATGTAATTTTTAACTAATATTTATTTTGGTTAAAAAATTTTTTTACCGTAAATCGTAAAAAGTTATTATTATTGGAGATAAATGATAAAGTTGATGCATTCCAAGGACAATCTTCCTTGATTAACATATTTAGTGATTATTTAAACAATTTGTATTTATTTAAACAATTTTCCAACTCGAAATCGTATAAAGTTATTTTCTAAAATTAATGACAATTAACGAATTTTGATAATAATATATTTTCTTAACGGTATTTTGAAATTAAAAAACAATTTTAATTTGTTTAAATAGTATTTTTCACTGTAAATCCTGAAAAGTTACTACTTGCTGAAATTAATAACGCATGTATCACTCTTGAGATACATTATCTGCCTCATTAAATCCACAAAAAATAATACATTTTTACGATTTGCAGTATAAAAAATATATAGTTTAAACAAGTAAACATTGTTTAAACAAGTCCTAAATATCTAATACAAAAATATATTACTTTCCGTTTAACATTCGTTAATTATCTCAATAATGTCAGAAAATATTAGCCTTTTAGATATGCTAGAGAAAAATTTATCAAAATAGTAATTTTTTAAACAATTGTGAAATATGTTGAACAGAAATATTATTTTTGACCTTCGTCAACTATATCATTTGTTCCGAAAATAGTAGTTTCACGATTGGCTGGAAAAATTTTTTTTGTAGACAAACAATAATTCCTTAAAAATTCAAAAGTTAGTTAAAAATACCTGGAAACTTGTTAGATATTTAATAAAAATAATTCATGTTAGAAAAATGTATAAAAACATCGTTTTTAGCATAAATTTTACATAAAATTGATGCTACTTAGCATTCTTTAATAGATTTCCGGTTACAATAAAATAGGATGTAGGGGCCAAAATTCAAAGTCATTGGGTAACAATTATTTACAAAAATTTCTATAAGAAGTGACTGAGAATCTACTATAGATAAAGTAATTTCAAGTTTCCTGAAGTAAATAAACTTTCAACCCAGTTATTGAATTTTTAGCGAGAAAAGACGATTTTTTAATCAAAATGTTAGTTATTGTTCAATCAAATAGTTCAAATTTCTAACAAGATAGCTTAATTTTTAACAGAATAATTTTATTTTCAAACCAAGCAGATTAATTCTCAAGAAAGAAAAATAAAATATTTTATCTTATTTCTGACAAAAAATATTTTATTAAAAAATCAATCAAAGTTGTATTTAACCAAAAACGACGAATTTTCGACAAAATAGCTAAATCCTTAACCAAATAAAATTAATTTTTTATTAAAATATTTGAATTTTCAAGAAACAAAAAAAATGTGATTTTTACCGAAAGATATAAATTTTGAAACGAAAAAGCGGAATTTGGAACCAAGAAAGAAAAAAAATGTCCTATAAATGATTAAACTTTCAAATCAAAAAGGCAAATTTTCTACAAAACAGTTTCAATCTCAAAGAAAAAAATATAACCAATCAAAAAATAAATGAATTTTTGACAAAAAATATAATGATTAATGTTATTTCAATAGCAAAAACATGTTTATTGAAAAGAATCTTAGTTGAATCTAACCAAAAAAGATAATTTCTTAACAAAAAATTCAACTATTGTTGAATCAACATTCAGTAACTTAAAGAGACTAATTTTTGACATGTTCTTTAAATAATAAATAAAATACTTTTTACATTATTACTTTTAAAATATGAAAAACTTAATTGGATACAGCAACTTTAAAGTACGCTTAGAAACATTTAAGGGAATTCAAAAGAATTTGATGAAATGCGCAAGAATTTACGATCAATTAAATAAAAACTTCTGAAAATTAAATGAAAACCATTAAATTACGTGGAATTTATTACATTTAAAAGAATTAAATTTAATTAAAATATTCACGAAAATTCTAAAGGATTTAATAGAACTTTAATGAATTCAGGGTAAATTAACAGGAATTGAGAGGTCCGAAAAATGTTTTCAAATATCTTCAAATCTATTTTACCGTCCTAATTACTACTAAAAAAGGAGACTTATGACTACATTAAAATTTAAAAGAATTCCAATAAATTTGAATTTTTCTATATCAAAAAAATCCATTTATTCCAGTAAAAATGTTGTGAACTTAGAGAAATTTAAGGCAAATGAAAAGAACTCGATGAAACTCATAAAAAATAAGCTGAATTTAAAAATCAATTAAATCAATTCAAAACAATTCAAAAATTTTGTAAAGAATTCAGTGAATTGAGAAGAATTCAAACGAATTCAGGATAATTTAATAAGAATTTAAAGTGAGCGCCAAATAAATTGCAAAATATTTAAAAATCTCTTTAAATCATTGAAAGCCTACGAAATGCCTCACTTATTGTGAATAAATTCATTGAAATCCATTAAGATAATTAAAAAAGTAAAAAAAATTCTAGGAATATTTTTAAATTTCCTAAAATATATGTTTTTTCTAAATTTTTTTCAAAATTGCACGTTCTGAGGGCACAATTAATGCAAGTTGAAAAATATAATTATTTAAAAATTACATTAGGTTTTAAAAATATGTACCTTTTCTTACGACGTAGAGACTTAGGTCTTATAGAGTAATGCTATCGTAAGTTGTGGCTTATTCTGAAATTTTTAACTTTTTCTTGACTTTTTAGTTCGGAAAAAATGATAAATATTATTATTTATTTAGAAGGAAATGGCAAATCAAAGAAAAATTTATAGAAAAAACCATAACTTTCAAGAATTTATTAAAACAAGATGGTTAGAAGCAAAAATGATTTGTTTATACAATTATTTTAGTTAAATTTTATTAGTTTTAATTAAAAGTATAATTAAATTATAAGTGAAAAGTTGACTAAAATATTTTGAAAAACTGCGACCTTATAGCATTCTTTTGAAAGAATATTGTTATAGATAATCATAAATTGTTTAGAAAATTATTTCTAGTGAATTTATTTGATTATTGTCTTTATCTAAATGAAAACTTGAAAATGAGTTGAAAAAATGAGAAAAATCGTGAATTTCTAAATTGATTCTAAAATAAACTCCCTAAGAAAATAATATATTGCTTAAACAATTATTTTTATTAAATTTTATTTATCATTACTACACTTTAAGTTAAAAACTAGACACAAAATAAAAAAATTTAATTGTAAGGAAAACTAAAACTTTCTAGCATTATTCGAAGAACATGTTATTAAAAAGAATAATTACATTGTTCAAACATTAATTTCTTTACTTAAAATCATTATTATATCAATCTGAATCAAAAGTAAACAAGAAGTGGGTAAAAGGTGGGAAATTGAAAAAAAAACTGAAATTTTCTAGCATTCTTTTGAGACAATATTGTTATAGATAATAAGAAATTGTTTAGAAAATTATTTCTATTGAATTTATTTGATTATTGTCTTTATCTAAATGAAAATTTGAAAATTAGTTTTTAAAAATCGGGAAACACTTAGACTTTTTACATCTATTTTAAGAGAAAATTCCTTAAAAAATAATGAATTATTTAAATAATTAAATCAAAAGTGGACAAAAAGTGGATAAAAAGTGGAAAATTAAAAAAAAAATGAAATCTTCTAGCATTCTTTTAAGAGAATATTAATATATATATATATATATATATTGGTTTAACAATTACTTTTGTTGAATTTCATTGATTGCTGCCTTGATATAAATGAAAATGTGAAAATCAGTTTAAAAAAATCGGAAAACCCCTAGACTTTCTACATCTATTCTAAGAGAAAATTCCTGAAAAAATAATAAATTGTTTAAATAATTATTTTGTTAAACTTTATTCATTATTACTACATTCTGAATGAAATATTGACATTAAATTTTAAATTTTAAGCAAAGCCGCAACTTTCTAACATTGTTTACATAATCATGTTTTTTACTTTAAATTATCATTACCTGACTCTAAATGAAAAGTGCACGAAAAGTGGAAAATTTAATAAAAACCGCATCCTTCTAGCATTCTTTTGAGAGAATATTATTTCAAATGATTATCTCTATTGAATTTATTTGATTATTGTCTTTATTTCAATGAAAAGATCAAAAAATTCGAAAACTCGTGAATTTCTAAATTCATTCTAAAAGAAAATCCATAAGAAAAAATTGTAAAGAAAAGTAAAACTTTCTAGCATTATTCAAAGAGAATGTTATTAAAAAGAATAACTACATTTTACAAACATAGATTTCTTTACTTAAAATCATTATTATTTCAGTCTAAATCAAAAGTGAACAAAAAGTGGGTAAAAAGTGGAAATTTTTTTTAAAAACTGCAAACTTCTAGCATTATTTTGAGAGAATATTGATATATATGATTATATTGTTACATGAAAATTTCTAAATTAGTTTTTAAAAATCGGAAAACCCCCAGACTTTCTACATCTATTTTAAGAGAAAAATCCTGAAAAAAAATGAATTGTTTAAATAATTATTTTGTTACATTTTAATTATTACTACATTCTAAAATAAAAATAGACAAAAAAATTTAAATTTTAAGCAAAACCGCAACTTTCTAACATTATTCAAAAAGGTTTCATTCGAAGTAATAATTACATTATTTAAACAATCATGTTTCTTAACTTGAAATGATCATTACCTCACTCTAAATGAAAAGTGCACGAAAAGTGGAAAATTTAAGAAAAACCGCATTATTCTAGCATTATTTTAAAAGAATAGTATTACAGATGATAATTCTTAAAATATTTATTTATGTTGAATTTAATCGATTATTCCCACGATCTAACTGAAAAGTTGAAAACCTTCGAAAAACTGCGATTTTACAAATTTATTCTAAGAGAAAATTACTATAATTTATAACAAGTTGTTTAAACAATTTATGAAAACATATTATTACGATTATAAAGTAGCATTTTATGAACATATTATAAATGATATGCATGAAAATAAATAAAATAATAAATAATTTACGGTCACAAAATCTTGTTTAGAAGCCTTCCATTTAATCTCCTTAAAATTTAGAATGCTTCAGTTTAAAATTGTCTAGAAAAGAAAAAAAAGGGATAAATTCTAAACCTTTTGTAATTTTTCATCTGTAAACTACCAAATATCTATTGATTCAGCTTCCCTGAGTTTCTACGCAAATATCTTTATTTCCACAACAGCTAATTTTTCAGTTTAGTTTAGCTATCTATTTACTATTCTCTATCTATACTCTCTATACTCTCTATACTCTATTGACTATTCTATAGTAAATTTCAAACAGCGCTAAAATATGGGCCCAGCTCATAAAGCTCAAGGCAAATTACAACACTTTCACTTTCCTCTCTTGCAAATTGCCTATACCTATGGCGACAAAAAATAAGTTTCTATTTCCATAGGCATAGCCCTAAATACTAAAATATGTTTAGCATTCTCTGGACTCTGAACTGCAATAAACTAATAAAGCCTAAAAAGTGGCTTTTAGGGCACGAAAAAAATATTATTGGACCCTAAAATCTAAAAGCGATGCATTTATTTTATGGGATGTTTCTAGTTTTGAACAGCAGTATTGTAATAAGTAAGTAAACAGACGATTTACAGACGCATTTTGACTTACTTACCTACCTGTCCTATCTTTAAGGACAAGTCCCCGAAAAAATTGCCCATCATAAATCAGACAGGTACCGTTTTTCGGAAACGGTACAAGGTGTACGGTTGCTTCATTGAAGGTAAAAAAAACTGTAAACACCTTTGGAACGCTGGACATTGTATTCAAGAAATATCAGTGTAATTACGGTTTCTCCAGATTTTAAGTGAACTGTAAACACTCCCTTCTTGTGGAAAAGAGATCAGGAAACATTTTTTTAAAGGTATATGTTTATATGGCTGCATTCGTAATTTTTCGTCTTTCATTTCCTTTTCCATATATTAAAAAGTGCATGGCGCCATTTTTGATTAATTCTCGAACCATCTCGAAATAACTCGAAACAATTTGAAACTACACCCAGAAAAAAGTTTTGTTGAATAGAAGAAACTTTCTTTAAATCAAAGAAATTCTAGTATTGATATACGGGCAAAGCAATATTTGTTTGATTTAAAGAAATTTTTTTTCAATTTTTTAATCGATTTAAAGAAATATTTCGGTAATTTATTCGCAAAATTTCTTTAAATTAAAAAAATATAATTTTTTTTTGACTTGTACATTTCTTTAATTGAAATAAACGTCTTGGTTGAAAAAGGAGAACAGGTTATTTTAAAATAAATAAACATTTTCCTTGAATTTATTAATAAATTTAAAAGAAATTGACTTACTCATAAAGGAAATAATTCCATTGAATTTAAAACGATAATAACTAATTAAATACAAGCAAAAAGCAAAAAAATTTCATTTTTTATCGCATGGAAATATTTTTTAATAATCGGATTTAACAACTCGAGTTTCAAGAAACTTGCATTGTTTATTTGTTCTATTTGTTTCTTTTAAAATTTTTTGTATGTAAATGTATTTTATTCTTTCCTAATTTGAAATTCTTCATGAAAATTTAAGATAAAAAAAAAAATTATGACGAAATTGTGCACATGAGGCCAGGATTTAAATTATTACCAAGAGTACTTTAGAGGACTTTAGAGTCAGTAAGTTGAAATAAGCGAATTATTTTTTTTGTATCAAAGAAAGATTTTTTTAATCCACATTACTAATGTGCCACGAGATTGCGCAGAGCAAATCATTTAAATTATTTTACATTACCGCAACTTTCGGAACACGTTTTGTCAAATTTTGGCGAAGACGGACGCCTCTTGGTAATAATTTAAATTCTGACCTCATGTGCACAATTTCGTCACTATTTATTTTTTTATCTTAAATCTTCGTGAAGAATTGCAAATTACAAAAGAATAAAATTTACTTGCTTATTTAAATTATTTACTTTATTTTTTTATTGTGTTTTCACACAAAAAATATTAAAATAAACTTTTTGCCTAAGGTGAATTAATTTCAAAGATTCAAAAATTTACATTTTAAAAATGGTCTTTAATTTTTAAAGCTTCTAAATAAATGTTGAATTTGTTTGAATCTTCTAAATTTCTCTTATAATTGCTGGAATTTTTTATAAAACTTTATACTCACGCTAACTGAAAAATTTGACAATAGAATCAACCACATTCTTTTTTGAAATTTTAGAAAATAATTTAAGGTATTTTGAAATCGATGCTAATTTCCTCTTAAACTTAATTTTTTTAAATAAAATATAAGTTTTCATTTTCCAAGGAGTGTCCATTTTTTTATTGCTGTGAAACATTTATAAATCGCTTTTTCGAAGTTTTGAATTTTTTTTCATGATTTAGATTAAATTTGAATCTTTTAAAAACTTCTCAATGTTTCTCCAACTTAAAACGAATTTTTAATAAAATTTATAACATCTATTTGATTTTAATAAATGACGTCGCATACTTTCTTCCATTTAAAGAAATTTTAAAAGATTCAAATTTAATCTAAATCATGAAAAAAAATTCAAAACTTCGAAAAAGCGATTTATAAATGTTTCACAGCAATAAAAAAATGTGAACTCCTTGGAAAATGAACACTAATATTTTATTTAAAGAAATTAAGTTTAAGAGGAAATTAGCAACGATTTCAAAATACTTTAAATTATTTTCCAAAATTTCCAAAAAGAATGTGGTTGATTTTATTGTCAAATTTTTTAGTTAGCGTGATTATAAAGTTTTATAAAAAATTCCAGCAATATTAAAAGAAATTTAGAAGATTCAAACAAATTTAACATTTATCTAAAAGTTTAAAAAATTTAAGACCATTTTTATAATGTAAATTTTTGAATATTTGAAATTAATTCACCTGAGGAAAAAAGTTCATATTAATATTTTTTGTGTGTAAATGAATTTTATTCTTTCCTAATTTAAAATTCTTCACGAAAACTTAAGATAAAACAATAAATTGTGACGAAATTGTGCACAGGAGGTCAGGATTTAAATTATTACCAAGAGGCGTCCGACTTCGCCAAAATTTAACAACACGTGTGGATTAAAAAAATCTTTCTTTGATAGAAAAAAAATAATTCGCTTATTTCAACTTACTGACTCTAAAGACATTATTTCTTTGATTGTTTCTAGTAACTGTTTTGAATCAAAATATTTTTGTTTTGATACAAGAAAATCATTTAAACAAATAATTTCTTTAAATGGAAGAAAGTACGTGACGTCATTCATTAAAATCAAATAAATTTTCTTTTAATGTAAAAATATTTGTATGTGGAATCAAAAGAACCTAGTCAAAAAAGTGTTTTTTAATTTTAAAAAAAAATTTTTCTGGGTATATTGTTGTCGGGAAACCTGTACTTATCATTGGTTGGAATTGTCGTTTAATTTTGTATTTAAAAAAAATAAAGATAATAAACTTCAGGACTCTTGGTTTCTTTGGTCCTTGCTATGGTTATTTTTTTTTGTTTTTTTTTTCAACAAGCTAAGAAAATTGGTCCCACAAAGGCTCGCCGTGAAACTATTATAGTTCGTTCACTTTGTCAGTTTCGATAGGTTTTGTTCATAAAATCGTTTTTAACATGAAATCGGAAATTAAAGAAATGCAATACACAAGCAATTATGTGTTATATTCAATAAGAAAACTATATTGAAAATTGACCTTTTTTAATTAAAAAAAAAAAGGAATTTATCTTAAATGAAGGTTCATCTCTTATTTTAAAATTTAACTATTTCTTTGAAAATTAATTCTTTCCTGAAGATTATATTTTTGTACAGAAAATTCGGCTTTTGTTTTAATTCATTTTCTTTAAAAGCTATATACATACATCTTTCGTAAATAATGATTAAATTATATATAAATCTTACTGTTTATAATTGTAAATTAAAGTATGTATTATATTAAATACTGAAATTTTCGCTTAGGTTCAAGTCGCATATTTTATTATTTCTGAATATAATAAATTTTATCAACTGAAAAAAATAGTGAATTTTAATCAAAAACGGTTAAAACAAACCATCAATAACAAATTTTACAAAAAAATTTTATTTATACATTTTACAAAAAACCAGGAAAGAATAAAAAGAGAAATTTTCATCAAAAGAGTTGAGTTTTCATTTTTCAACCAAGAAAGATTTTTTATGAAGAAAGACAAAATTTATCTAAAATGTTGAGTTTCTAAGCCAAAAAGACGAGTTTCTGATAGAAAGGAAGAATAGAAAAATAGAAAATTTCTATAAATATAGAAATTATAAAATAGAAAAATTTCTATAAAAAAAATAGAAAAATAGGAAAAAAATAGAAAAGTTAAACTTATAATCTAAAAATATGCATTTTCTGCCAACATAATTTAATTTGTAACTTAAAAAGACGAATTTTCAACCAAACAGAAAATTTCATAATTCAATCAAATTAGTTTAAAACAAAGAAATTTCAACAAATTAGTTATCTTTGTGACCAAAGATATTATTCTTGAACTATAATGACGAATCTTCAAGAAAAACTATAAATTTTTCATTGAACAAAAAATGTTAACAAAATGCATGAATTTTTAACAAAATAGTTACATTTTCAAACAGATGAATTTTAAACCAAGAATATTAAATTTCTATCAAAAAAAAATACATTTTTGACAGGAAATGAATTTTTGATTAATTCATGTTTATGTTCAATAGTAATAACCAATCGAACAAAGCTGCCCAGCACTTTAACATATCAAATAAAATACTTAAATTTTTGATGATTGAAAAAAAAGAAACTTCATATTAGTATTTTTAAATGTTTGACGAGAATGAATTAAATTTCTTTAAATTCATGGGAAAATTAAAACAAATGTTTTGTTTGAGAAAAAGTTAATTTAAAGAGAAAAGCAAAGTTACAAAGTTTTATTAAAAATTCGTTTAAATTGAATAAAAATTGAGAAGTGTTTAAAATATTCAAATTTAATATAAATCATGAAAACATTTTTCAAAAGTTCGAAAAAGCGATTTCGAAATTTTTCACAGCAATAAAAAAAATGTAAACTCCTTGGAAAATGTAAACAAATATTTTATTTAAAGAAATTAAGTTCAAAAGGAAATAAGCAACGATTTCAAAATACCTTAAATTATTTTTTAAAATTTTGAAAAAGAATGTGGTTGATTTTACCGTCAAATTTTTCAGTTCGCGTGATTATAAAGTTTTATAAAAAAATTCCATAAATATTATGAGACATTTAAAAGATTCAAATAAATTCAGCATTTATTTAAAAGTTTAAAATATTTAAGACCATTTTTAAAATGTAAATTTTTGAATATTTGAAAGTAATCATTTTGAAGCTGCTTAAGGATTTTGGAAGGTTTTACGATAATAAAAAGTATTTCTTTAAATTTGTGGGGCAATTTAAACTCCTTTTTTAATAAAAAAATTAAATTGTATACACAATTTTAAAAGGTTTTTAAACTTTTTAAAGGATTTCTAAAAATGTCGAAACAAATTTAGAAGATTTGAGGATAATTTTTCTATTTTTTAAACAATTAAAACAACGTTAGTTATCATTTTAGTCAATTTAAAATATATTTATATTCAAAACTTCTTAAAGTCCGAAATATATTTAAACTGACTCGAAATTTTTCTAAAATTTTGCAAAATCCTGCTTTGAATTTTCCCAACAAATTTACGAAAAGTATATTACAAACTTATTTATATATTTATGATATATTTATTATATATTTATTTGAATTTTTTAATTTTATAATAAAAATAATTTAAAACAGTTATATATTTTCGCGTTAAGAATTGAATTTTTTGTAAAAAGTTCGTATCTTTTCAAACAAATTCAATGTTTTTTGGTTTAAAATGCAACTGGTAAAATATATATATATATATTTTTTAAATTCAACTATTTTGTTAAAAATATTTTTTTGCATGACTTCAAATGTATTTTATTTAAAATCAAATTCGTTTTCGGTAAAATATCGTTTATATTATCTAAATAAGACATTCAATAATTTAAGAAAAATAGTCTAAATTTGAAAATAATGTGACAAGTTTCTTTGCTACGTTTAAAATGAAAAGGTTTTCAACTCATTTTAATGTTTCAACTTTTCGAAAATACCATTTGCTGTATAATTAATACCTCAAAGTTTTTAAAATAAAGAATAAATTATAGATTTAAACAATTAAATACTATTTATTTCATATTTTTGAATTGGGAATGAGTTTTTGTAAATTTTTAAAACTTACAAGTACTTTCGCCTAAAGCGAAATCTTTCTCTCAATCTTTTGTTATGATGTAAAAAATAATCCCAAGCATCTTAGATTTGTAATTTTCTATTTTATTTCGATGAAAAAATATTATTTACATAATAAATTTCAGAAGTTCTATAAATTATTGTAAAAGTTTTTTTTGGTGATTTACAAACTTTCCAAGCTAAAAATGTAGAATCCGTTTGTAAAGAATGTAAAAGTTTTCATGAATGAAAATAAGGCCACACCCTTTATCTGTTAATTGCTCAAGTTTTCCTAATTTTTTAGTTACAAATATTATAAACACATTGCAATTTTTAAGAGTTCAGAAAAATTTGTTTAAATTTATTTCAAATTTTGAACTTCAAAATATTTTTTTATCCCAAAAAATTAAACATTTATTTTGAAAATTTCAAAAGCATGCATGCTTGCATAATAATTTTAATAATAATAGCAATATTAATAATCATTCATGAAACAAAGTTTCTCATCACTTTGATACAAAAAGTGTAATGTGTACATTTTCGAAGAATTCTAAAAAAACTAAGTCTTTTTAAGAATTTAAAAGCGTTTCAAGAGATTGAAAATATTTCATAAAATTCCTGGAAAAATTTAAACTCATGTATTAAGCATAAAAAAATTCGAATAGAAATTCAACAAAGTATGTCAAAGCTTTTTGAAGAATGTCCTAAAATTTATAAAAATAAAATGGATGATTTTAAAGCAAAAATGTTCAATTAGCTTTTTAAAAATTTTGAAAGGTTTCAGGATAATAAAAAAAATGTCTATAAATTCCTGGGAAAATATAAACTGGCTTTTATTTTAAAAACTTAATTTAAAGAGAATATTTAAAAAGACTTTGAAATATTTCAAAAGATTCCCAATATTATCAAAAGAGAATCTGGAAGATTTCAAGTTTTTTTTTTATTTTTCAGGATTTTAAGACATTTTTTGAAACAATTCGAATATTTTTCAAAGATATTTAGAATGTTTGAAAGTTTCAGAAGTAGTTAAGGAATAATTTAAAAAGATTTACAAAAATTGAAAACAGAATGTGAATTTTTGAATATTGTAATAAAATTTTAGAAGCTTTTTAAGACATCAGAAGAGCTTTAAAAAAAATTTTTTTTTGAGATTCCTGAGAGAATTTTTAAAGTCTTTTTATTTAAAAAAAAAACTGATTTTTTAAGTAAATTTAAAAAGGTTAAAAAATTTTTTTAATTATTTCTAAATATTTCGTATAAGAATCTTGATGTTTTCAGAGAAAATTTAAAAAGGTTTTAGAGTATGTCAAAATATTGCTACATAAGTCGAAAAACATTTGGAAGATTTAAGGGCAATTTTTTTTAATTTTCAAAGATTTTTCAACACTTTAGAAATAATTTGAATCAGTTTAAAATGCACTCATTTTTAAATTTCTAAAATCCTACATACTTTCTAGGCTGATTTGAATTTTCCCTAAATTTTGTAAAAAAGAATCTGACAAAAATGGTATTTCTGCAACCTTAAAAACAAATAAATCAATAAACCTAAAAAAGAAATAATTATTCAATATTTTTATTTTGTAGTAAAAAATTTGTTGAAAATTTGTCTTTTTCGGTTAAAAATGTAACTAATTAAAAATTAATTGTTGTTGGTTGAGGATTCCATACTAGTTTAATAACACGGCATTGTTTTTTATGAAAGATTTATCATTTTTATTAAAAAATTCATCTCTTTTTTTGTACAAAATTCATCTATTTCGTTAAAAATTGATATTATTGTTTTAAAAAATTTAACTGTGTTATAAAAAAAATTTCTTTTTTTGAGTTATTTAATCTTTTTTGGTGAAAAATGCAAGTAGTAAAAATTGATTTTTTTGGTTGAGGTTTCAGCTTTTTTGTAAAAACTAGTCCTTTTGGACCTGAATCTGAATCTTCTTGAGTTAAAATATTATTTATGTTATCAAAATAATATATACATTATTTAATAACAATAATCATAACATTACCCATAAAACAATACTTACTGAATTCTTATTGAATTTTTCAGAATTTATTCAATCAAAATTTGTGTCCTGTATTTAAATTCAACTGGAAATCTGAGAGTAATTTACCATGTTTTTAAGAAACATAAAAATGATTAAACTTTATAATTATACTTTAAATTTTCATTTTTTTGAAAATTTTTAAGCTACTGAATAAATTATTACAAAATTTTCACCAGAATTCCAAAATTAAATTTGTATATCTGCATCGGATTTTTCTTTACAATTTTGAATGCTTAATGTTATTTTGCACTCATTCCTAACACCTTATTTTTAGGGCAATTTTCAATTTCCAGGATTTTTTAAATGTGCTAAATTTATGTCATCATCTTCCATCTATAAATTGATTTTTAATATATAGGTTGGATAAAAATATTTAATCTTTTCATTTTAATTTTCTAGCATAAAAAAACAAATTTTTAACTAAATGATGAAACCAAACAATAGTTCATTGTAATAGTTACATTTACAGTTTAAAAAACAATAATTTTCAACCAAGAAAAACAAAAATAATTTTCAAAAAATAGGTACATATTTAAATAAAGTAATACATTGTTAACTAAAGTATTTATTCTTTAACTGAAGTAGTTAAACTTTAAAACAAAAATACGAATTTTCCATTAAAAAAGATAATTTTTCAATAAAAAATTGAATAATTAAATCTTGTAATTTAAAAAATTAATCTTTAAACAAAAGTATTTATTTTTTACTAAAATTATTAAATATTTCACAAAAATAGCTACATTTTCACTTTAAAAAATAATCTTAAGAATATTCCACAATATAGCTTAAATTTCACCTGAAATATTACAATTTTCAGTGAAGAAAATTAACTTTCAGTTAAAGAAAGAATGAATTTTCAACAGAATTGCTCATTTTTCAATCAGAGATAAATTATTTTCAATTTAAATTATGACTCTTCAACTAAAAAATGTAATTGTTAACAATAGAGTTTAATTTTAATCTAAGTACTTGAATTTTTATTGCAAAAAACAGGAATTCTAAACAAAAAAATGTAGTTTTAGCCTGAGTTGAATTTTCACCTAAAAAGGATTTTTCAGTTAAGAGAGAAAAAATTGCAAACAAACTGTTTAATTTTCAAGTAAAAAACAGATTTTACCAAAAAGACCGAATTTAAAAAAAATACATTAGTTTTTAACGAAAAGTATAATCATTTAATTTTTAGGCAAAAAATTAATTTTAAAGCAAAAATTACTTGAATTAAAAAATTATTAAAATTTAAGTCATAATGCTTATTCAATTTTATATTGTAAATTAAAAGAAATCGAGAACGCTTTTATAAAAATTCGCTGACTTCGAAAAAAATTTCCTGACTTTTTCAGGTTTTTCCAGGATTATTAGGTATGTCAGATTTTCTCTATTATAAGTAACGACCATTGTTTCTTTTCCACTTTAGGAGGAAATAATTTACTATATCAAACAAATATTTGAATGAACTATTCATTTTTTAGTCTTATTTGTTTATTTGATTTTAATTTTCTATCAATATAATGTTTCTAAAACACTTATATAAAATTGAAAAAGATTTTCGAAAATTGTATATATATGCCAAATAAAAATTTTATCGCAAAATTGTACACTACCGTCGGAAATTATAAGATCGATTGACGTAAGCACTATTAAAAATTATGCTGGCTTTGAACCACGGTAACTCAGCGAAAAAAGATGACAGGGCATTTAAAAAAAAAAAGATGGAAAGCCTATAAAATTTCACGTCTATTAATGTCAGATTTTTTTTGATGTGCCGAAGAGAATACTGCACGTGATAAGTTAAAAAAAAATTCTAGATTTTCTAACATTTTGTACCTTGATTTCAAATTTTAGCATGACCTAGGAAAATTGTTGCAAAAATCTGCAAATGATACGACATAGAGCCTGAAATTTTATCTTTAATGAGGCAAAAAAAACTTTTAAAAATCTTTATCGGTTCCCAAGATACGCTTAAAAATGTTCAATCGTATCTGAGTTGAGTTTTAGTCGACGATTGCGGTTCTCGGCCGGTCTGCTGCTCACCTCCTTCGTTGAGGCAGGGCCGAATAGGACACGCACAGAGGTGGTGCTTAATTGGGGCTCTCTTATACTTTTGATTTTGCTCATCAGTTATTTTTATTTCAA
>JAAAKG020043057.1:0-18855 GCA_010014905.2 Druon quercuslanigerum
GATTATTTATTATATATTTAGAATCATATAGTAGTTAAACTTTCAAATAAAAGAAAAGAATTTTAAACAAAAAAATTAAACATTTAATTAAATATAGTTGAATTTTCAACCTACAAATATTAATATTCAAATAATTTGAAAAATAATAATTTTTAACCAAGAAAATGTGTTAGTTATGAAAAAAAAAATCAACCAGTCAACCAAATTTGGTGAATTTTCTATAAAACAGTTGAATTTTTCACCCAAAAATATGCATTTTCAACAAAAAAACATAAATTTTTCGAGAAATAATTTAATTTTCAACGTAGAAAAACTGATAATCACCAAAAAATGCAACAATTAAATTTTCAGTTAAAAAAATTAATTTTCAACCCAAAGGACAAATTTACAACTAACAAATATTTCTCAGCTCAGAAAGAAAAAATCTTCTAGCAAATTGTGGAATTTTCAATTCAAAAAGGTCAATTTTCTACAAATCTGTTGAATTTTCAACCCAAAAATATTAATTTTGGCCAAAGAAGTTAATTTTAAACCGAATAGATAAATCTTTAACCAAAAAAATTAATTGTTAAAAAGTAGTTCAACTTTCAAGCAGATATTTAAATTTAAAAAAAAAGATTTCACGAAAATAGTATATTTATCAACCAAATAATAAAATTTCCAACCAAAGCAGATGAATTCTGAACCAAAAATATAATAATCGTAGACTTCTCAATTACAAAGAATTAACCTTCAACCCAAAATGATAACTTTTCTACCAAAAAATGAATTTCAATCGAAAAAGATGAATTTTCTATCCAAGAAGACCAATTTGCAACAAAATATTCGAATTTTCAACAGAATAGTATAATTTTTAACTAAAAAAGTTGAATTTTTAACAAAAAAAGTTAATTTTTAACTAGAAGTTAGCATTTAAAATGAAGATTGTTCAAGAGACAAAAAACACATATTCAATGCTTTTATTTTTAAAGATTTGAACGATCAATTTCTTTCTTCTATATGTAATCTTTAATAATATCCATAATAATTTCATCTCTATAAATATAAAAGCGATTACATATTATTATTTTAGTTCACTAATGATTTTTTTCTTTCACGCTTGAAGCTTTGGACTGGTGAAAAAATTTTTCTAAACTGTAATCTCAGAGAATGTATCAATAAATGTGTCCTGAATCAAAAAAGTGATCTAAAATTATTATTTTAGATCATTAGTGAGATTTATGTCAATAATTATATTTAATTTATTTAGCCTGAAAGGTCTAGAATTGTGAAATCATTTTTCTAGGCTGCCATATTTATGAGTAGGTATTAATTAATGCAACGCGAGAAATACCAAAGTTATTAGGAATTCAAATATGTTCCCATTTTATCCGTTAAACAAATTATTTATTTTATTTTATAATATACAAAAACAAGTTTACCAGTTTTTTAAACAAACGTATTTACTTTCTTACATAAATATCTCGAATTTCGAGAAGTTCTTAGTCAATAGAAACGGGTTTGTAAAAGACGTAGTTTGACTGTTATGGAATAACACCGTTCAATTGAGGTCTTCAAAAGAAATATTGACTTTTCAAACAATATCTGATCGTTTTGAAGGAAACTTTTTACATTTTTGCAAAATGTGATAGAATAATATTTTGTATTTAAGTTGAATGTTGATCTTCAGTTTATATTTGAACTTCACTTCAAGGCCCAATCATTCTGTTTCAATCCAAACCCATTTTTGGATCAATAGAAAATTGAAAAGAATGAGATAAGTTTTCAAAGCGGACTTAGGTTCCAATCCCAAAGAGTAAAAAAGAAAGTATCATGTATAGAAGAAAATAATGGGTGGTATTTTTTATTGTTGGCTTGTTTGGTGGTCTAGTAATAAATTAAAATAGCCATAAAATAGAGGTTGTTTAGACATCATTATAAGCTTTGAAACCTGTGAAAAATTCAAGGTATGGGGAATCTCCTAATACGGTAACGAAAACTGTCTTTTATCCAGCGAGCTCACCGTTTACACCCACATGAGACCGTCGTAAAGAACAGAAACTGTACTAGCAAGGACCCTGAAGAAATTATTTATTGACTAACACTGAGAGCGTGGGCAGGCTCATTCATAGATATAACGCTCACCTACGTATCCCATAAAGACATAAAATTATCATTTTTTCAGTGAGAGTATGAAATCACGATGGCACCACACTTTTCTAATTGAAAAGATATAGCCATCAACACTCAGCCACGTGCCAGCGATCATCTCATAAAATCTTTTACAATTCGAAACTGGTAAATTCTAGATTTTTGCAGATTTTGAACATTTTTACCTGGAAATTCTCTACCTTTATTCTTCATATCTGAGATACTTTCAAATAAGAAGAAAATATATTATTATTTTTTTTTCTACTTTTTAGGTCAGAAAAATCGAAATTTCAAAGATTTTCAAAATTTAAAGTAGTCCGGTTGCTGGGAAAGCTATTCAAAAAAGATTTGAGTTTTAAATTTAAAAAAAGGAAAATTCAACCAAAAAAGAGGAATCTATAACCAAATAGTTACAAACAAATAGTTAATTTTTAAGCAAGAGGTAAATTTTGAAAAGAGTTAAACTTCTAAACAAAAAAGATTTTTTAGTTGTTAAGACAAAACGAATTTTTCTACAAAACAGTTGGTTTTTCAACTCGAAGATTTTTCAACTAAGACGATTATATAATATATATGAATCCTCATTCAAACAGATTAATTTTCCACCACACAGTTGCTTTTTCATCCTAAAGAAATGCTTTCTCAAATTAAAAATACGCATTTGCAAATAAAAAAAATTTTTTAGTTCTGAAGAAAAAAAGTTACACACCAAATTACGGAATTTTGTAAACAAAAAGACGAATTTTCCAAATAAAAAATGAATTTTCATTAATGAACTTTGAACCAAAAAATATTTATTCTCCTCAACAAATTTTCAATTTTTTCCAGGGTTTTTCAAAGTCAATTTTATTTCAATTCAAGACATCACACAGACTTATGAGTGAAGAAAAAAACAATCTTCCCCTATTTAAATATTAAATGAACCAAAATAAACTCTAATTAGAATTATTTTAAAAACTAAACAATTATTTTTTGAAATCCAATGTTTTCAAATTGGGGTTTAATTTCCAATTTTTAAAATCCGTTTAAATTCAAATTCAAATTTGATTTTTTAAAAGAGAATCTTTCCACTTGCGTGACTTAAAAATGATATTGAAACCCTAACAAGAATCGACTTTGTTTCAAAGTAAATATTTGAATTCCAAAGTTTGCTTTCCTATTAAGCCTCCTCTAATCGAAAAAATCACTATGACAACAACGTGAGCCTGGGGGAGCGGAAAATCTTTCGCTCCATTTTTGTTAAGGCTGCGGTTTATTCATTATGCAATGAATGCGTTCACAGGATAATAAATTTTCTAACGGCACTCTAATGACTCCATGCAGACAGGGCACCACCTATGGCTGCCACTTATAAAATTATGTCATATTTCACATTTACGTGTGCCGTTGATATTTCAGGCCAACGAGCGAATAGCAATTTTTATTTTTTAACTTTCAACTTTGATTTAAATTCTCGACTGACTGCACTTTTTTTCTGCAGTCTTAAGATTTTTTAAAGGTTAATGATATCCAATAAACAAGTTTGGGACTTTAATAAAATATTTATCGAAAAGGACAAATTTATAGTGCTTTGAAATTAAAAAAAAAATATCGTATCAATTTATATACCTGGCTGCAATCCGATAACAATTTTCCTCAAACTAATTTTTCTTTTAGAAATAAGGAAAAATCCCGGAAAAAAATTTTTGGCTGCAAAAATCTTTTCCGGTTTTTTGAAAGACCAAATGGAAATCTCAAATATTTTTATTTTGAACATTTTTAGGATTTCCTAACTCTTCGCTGATCAATTTTTTATTTTCGCTAAACGTGAATATTTAAGTACCAGAAATCGAATCTTGCAACATTTTGAATGAAGAATTTTTTATTAATACAATAAAATAAATCAGAATCAAAATTTTGAACTTACTAATCATGACAGTTATTTAAAGTTGTAATTTCAATCAAAAAATATTAATGCTTTACCAAAAGAGCTGAATTCTCAACTCAAAAAGGCGAAGTTTCA
The DNA here is from genome assembly GCA_010014905.2 of Druon quercuslanigerum. Lineage (NCBI taxonomy): Eukaryota > Metazoa > Arthropoda > Insecta > Hymenoptera > Cynipidae > Druon > Druon quercuslanigerum. The sequence continues at coordinate 4,133 of JAAAKG020043057.1, forward strand.
ACAAAAGAATTGAATTTTTTAAATATTTCAGTCAAGAAAGAAAAAAATTCAACCAAATTGTTGAATTTTCAAAGCAAAACGATTAATTTTTAACAAAATGTTGAATTTTGAACCCAAAAATATTGATTTTCAGCCAAATACTTTAATTTTCATTAAAAAATTATTTTTAAATTAAAAAAAACGAGTTTTTAATCAGAGTTAAATTTTTAACCAAAGTAATGAATCTTCATCCAACGTATGAATTTATAAAAAAAGTAGTTCCACTTTAAACTAGGTTGTTGAATTTGCAACAAAGAAATATTTTATATTATACATAATTTTTATATTGACTTTAAATCAAAAAGAGTTGATTTTAGAAAACAAATATATTTCAAGCTTCATGGAGGATCAAAGGATTACTTTTTAACAAAATATAGATAAATTCTCGACCAAAAAATACTTTTCTACGAGAAAGATGAATTTCAATTAAAAAAGGACGAACTTTCTATCTAAAAAGACAAACGCTCAAGAAAACAGTTGAATTTTCTACCAAAAAAAGGACTTTTTGACAAAATAGTCGAATTTTCAATCAAATGATAAAATTTTCAAATACGTACTACAATTTTTATCAAAAAGAGGTAAATTCTCGACCAAAAATATGACAACTGACTTTTTAATAAAAAAGAATTAACTTTGAGTAAAAAGAGATTACCATTTATAATAAAAGCACTCTGCAATCAAAAGAACGAACTCTCTACCCAAAAAGAAAAACGTTCAACAAAACACTTGAAATTTCTATAAAAAAAAAAAAATTGACAAAACAGTCGAATTTTCAATAAAATTATTCAATTATCAACCAAACACTAGACTTTCCAACAAAAAAAAGGCAAGCTCTCCACCAAGAATATAATAGATTATGTGTAGACTTTTCAATAAAAATAGATTACTTTTCTAAGAAAAGAGAAAATAAATTTTCAATCAAAAAAGACGTTCGTATTTTAGCGAAAAGCCAGAAAAGGAGTAAATTTCTTGAAAACCGGGGAAAACAGTACAAAGTATCACGATATGAATTCTGCCAACGGCCACTTTGCCAGTTTTATATTAAATATTCGAACTCAAAGCATTGAGAATATTAAGCGATTTGAAGTGCCTAAAACTGTAAAATTTCAAATTGAAATCATAACAATTTAAAACAATTTCGAGTCGAATACAATGTATTTTAAAAATACATGTTTCACTACTTTTTCATTTAAAAAAATATTATTTCTTGTACCTTGTTAATGTCGCATTAAAATCCCAAAGTTGATTTTGATGTCGAACATTATGAGAGGATGTAAAATGAGGAGATCGGAGTTAAAGATACATTTGCAGAAGGAGAAGAAGAAGACGCTAATAATTTTTGTCGCTGGACAACCAAGCGTGCAGGTTTCAGGTAGTACCTCCTGTAGTCCGTTCTAGTTTTCTTTGAGAATTCATCGTGCATTCCGGGCCCAAAGGTAGCCACGAACCAAACGAGTGTAGCCGACTTAATCCGCAATCTCTTAGTGGGAGGAGGGTCCATCGGGGAAAAAGGGAAAAGTTGACAACCGCTGGTTTGGAATTCGACTTTTTTATTTTTATGAGTGACAGAGAGGGAAGGAAGATCAGAATCCAGCCTCCTTACTTACTACTTCAATCTTCTCACCTGTTACTCTTGTCATCGGTCTTTTGCCAATCTCACAAATGCAATAGTCCCCCAGGCGCTTATTAAACTTTAGAATAGAATATTTATGACACTTTTTCAAACGCTTCCTTAAGCCTCCTCTCGATAACATCAGTCCCTATCCTGCTATGCCGCAAAGTCCAAAAACAACTCTACTTTATTTAATTTTCAGTCCTCAATTTAAATTCCCAACATTTTCAATTTTTTTATCGTCTCGGCTTTTTCAGAGAATGTTTTGCTGACTCAAAAATAGGAGACTTCGAAATAAAAACTGGATTTCATTGTCAGTAGAATACGAAAAAAATTATTAACTGTAAATGTTTGTTTTAAAAATAAATAAAAGACTTCACAGCCCAAAATGCTCTCAAAACAGGGGAAGTGGGTTCGTACCATATTGAATTGAACATTGCATTTTTAACAAAAAAGTTGAACTGTCAACCAAAAAGATTAATTTTCTATCAAAATAGAAAAGCGATAGTAAGTTCCCACAAAAATGTTAATTTTCAACCAAAGTAGTCAAATTAAAAAAAGACTTTTTAATACAGTTATTAAATTTTCAACAAAATAATTAAATTTTTAACAAAATAATTGAATTTCAAGCAAAAGAGATCAATTCTAAACCAAAAATTTCATAGTTGACATTTCAAATGAAAAAGATTTTTTTTTTTTAAAGTTAAATTAAAACAAAAAAGTTAATATTCAAAAAAGCAAGATTTTAATTCTAAATATAAAAAAATGTTATTCTCAATCAAACACTTGTAGCTTTTACTGAAATATAACATTTATACAAAAAGAGATAAATGTTCAAATCAAAAAGACGATTTTTCTAAAAAAAAAAAATCAATTCATTCTACTCGAAAATATGAATTTTTAACCAAAAATATGAATTTTTAACCAAAAATTTAATTTTCGAAACATAAAGATAAATTTTCAACAAAACAATTTAATTTAAAAAAAAATACTTAACAAAACAATAAATTTTTGACTAAAAAAGATTATTTTTAAACAAAATAATTTAACTTTGAACAAACTGGTTGGATTTTCGAACAATAAAGATTAAAATTCAACAAAAAATAGTTGAATTGTCAAGCCAAAAAGACGAATTTTTCAAAATATAGTGTAATAAAAAAAATTACAAAAAAAAATTAATTTTCTATCCAAAAAGATGAATTTTCAACCGAAAAATATGAATTGTCAACAAAAAATTTAATTTTCAGACAAATAGTTGAATTTGTTATCAAACTGTTAACTTTTTTATTCAAGAGGTCAAATTTTCCGGAGAATTTTCTACAAAACAGTTTAAATTTCTACCTATAAATGTGATTTTTCAACCAAAAAGTTGATATTCAACAACAACAAAACAAACTGATTTTCGTTAAAATTGTAAAAATTTGATTCAAAGATATGAATCTTAATCCAAGAAAGATTTTTCAGTCAAGAAAAAAAATGCAATCAAATGGTTCAAGGTTAAAGCTAAAAAAACGAATGTTTTATAAAATGGTTTAATTTTCGAGACGAAAATATGGATTGTCGACACAGAATGTTAATTTTCTATCAAATAGTTGAACTTTCGACCAAAAAAGTTCACTTCCCACTAAATAGTTGAAGTTTCTACCAAACTGTTGATTGACAATGTTAAGCAGACAAATTGCTCACAAAACAGTTTCATTTTCCACCCTAAAATATGGATTTGTAACAAAAAAGGTAATATTCTACCAAAGTAGTTAAATTTAAAGAAAGACTTTTTAATAAAGTTATTAAATTTTCAACAAAATAATTAAATTTTTAACAAAATAATTGAATTTTCAAGCAAAAGAGATCAATTCTGGACCACAAATTTAATAGTTGTTATTTCAAATGAAACAGATTTTTATTTAAAACAAAAAAAAACTGTCAAATTAAAACAAAAAAGTTATTATTCAACAAAACAAGAGTTAATTTCTACCGAAAGAGATAAATGTTCAAATCAAAAAGACGATTTTTCTTAAAAAAATTCAATTCATTCTACTCGAAAATATGAATTTTTAACAAAAAATTTAATTTTCGAAACATAAAGACAAATTTTCAACAAAACAATTTAATTTTTAAAAGAAAATACTTAACAAAAACAGTACATTTTTGACTAAAAAAAGATTACTTTTAAACAAAATAATTTAACTTTGAACAAACTGGTTGAATTTTCGGACAATAAAGATTAAAATTCAACAAAAGATAATGACTTTTCAAGTCAAAAAGACAAATTTTTTAAAACATAGTGTAAAAAAAAGATTAATTTTCAACCCAAAAATATGAATTGTCAACAAAAAATTTATTTTTCAGGCAAATAGTTGAATTTGTGATCAAACTGTTAACTTTTCAATCCTAGAGGTCGAATTTTCCGGAGAATTTTCTATAAAACAGTTTCAATTTCTACTTATAAATGTGATTTTTCAACCAAAAACTTGATATTCAATAACAAAAAAACACACTAATTTTCGTTAAAATTGTAAAAACTTCATTCAAGAAAAAAATGCAATCAAATGGTTCAAGGTTAAAGCTAAAAAAAACGAATGTTGTTGTATAAAACGGTTTAATTTTCGAGCCGAAAATATGGATTGTCAAGGTAGAAAGTTAATTTTCTATTAAATAGTTGAATTTTCTACTAAACTGTTGATTGGCAATGTTAAAAAGACAAATTGCTCACAAAAAAGTTTCATTTTCCAACCTAAAATATGGATTTGTGACAAAAAAGGTAATTTTCTACCATGATAGTTGAATTTTCAAAAGAATATGAGAAAGAGTAAAAAAAAATAAAGAAAAAGTCTGGGATAAAGATCTTTGAAAGATTTTCAGAAATAAAAAGTCTTTAGGTCTAATAAGGAGGAAAAGGGCAATAGCGTCAGAGTCTCGAGAAGTAAATCTCACGGTTCAGTCTTAGCAAATTGAACGTGAAGAGGGTGAAGGGCGATCAGTGACGTGAATAAAAGGGATTAGTGACTAGAACATTATTTGTATAGTCCCCGTTTACAAATTACTGAAATTGGGGGAAACGAACGTCAACAGGTGAACCTCCGATTTTGCTTGCTTTGGTTCCGCTTGGTTTTGTGCTCAGGTGTGAAGGATCACCAGGTTTGCTACCTCACCTCCACTTCATTCTTTGCTCCCCTGCCCACCTGCCCAAGACGTCTAAATCTAGCTTCAAACATCTAAATTCGAAATTCTAAGTTAATGGGCCTCTTCAACCATTTTTCGGATTTCCCTCTACCTAAAGTGAAAACTCAATTTTCAGAATGCTTCATCAAGTTTTCTCTCTAACTGCCTCTAGAGATTACAGGGGTTTAGTAGTTAAATCTTGGATAAAAAAGGGGATTTGTCTGAAAAAAGGGGATTTCATTGCTGCTTAAAACGGTTTATATCATATGAGTATCTCGTGAATCTCTTTTCTAGTCATTTTTTAGTTTAAACATCCCTTTCTAGCTAGCTTTGATAAATCTGTTAGACACATCAGCAGTTTCCTATTCTGATAAAAATACTTTACAAAATATTCAACAAGATCAAAGATTTAAAAATAGTCATAGAACAGAATTGCAAAATACTCATGCTCGCATTTTTTAAAATGAGTTTTTATTAGTAAATAGACTTTGATTCTTTATTCCCGTAAATTTTTTTCAGCCTTCATTTTCAGTACAGAACACGATATTGTTAAAACTAACTTTTATAAGTAAGCTAGAATGAAATAATTTAAAAACCAAAGAAATTAAAAAATGTAATGTCCGCAAAAATAATAAAAATAAAATTAAAATTTCTTTAATACGCCGTTTATTAACATGTAAAACCAAGCCTCATAAAAATCCACTCCAGATCAATTCAGAGTTCATCTGTTGGTTATTAATTTTATTATTGGGATGATAGTTCAACAATTTGGTTAAAAAAAGTCATCCTTTTTGTTTTAAAATTCAAATTAACTTTTTTGTTGAATATTGTTTTTTTTTTAATTCACCTCCTTGGACAGAAATGTAATCTTTTTTGGTTAAAAAAAGCAACTGGTTGGTTGAAAATTAATCTGTATTGAATGAAAATGGAACTATTATATTGCAAATTAGTATTTTGTGGATGAATTTAACTATATTTAACTTAAAATTAAAACTACTTTGTTAAAAATATTTGCTTCGGTCGAAGATTGATAGATAGTTGTAGTGTCAGGTAGAGAATGTAATTATTTTGTTGACAATTTGTATTTTTGGATTAAAAATTCAACCGTTTTTAAAAATATCAAATTAGCCTGCTAAAAAACTAGTCTTTTTGTCTTGAAATATTTCGTTCAAAAAAGAAACTATATAGTTACTAATTTTATATTTCAAAGCATTGCAAAAATTCATAACTGGAAATAAAATGAGATTATAGTCTTCTTAAGCTTCGATTTTGAACTTGTATAATGGTCTTCAAATATTTATTTTAAATTAGAAAGGTTCTCCATTTGAATTTCAGATCTTAATCTAAATTATTTCCGAATCCTATAACCCTTCCTAATTTGAATTCTAAGATCATAATCCTATAAACTGGATTTTAAAGAATTTTTAAGTATGTCTTTTTATTTAGAAGTTTACAAACATATTACACCTAATTCTTGTTAACGTCGAATCTTCTTTTCATTTAATTATCTTCAAATAAAAAAATTTCCCCTCCGTCATTTATTATTAACTTTCTGTTAAGATAGAGGAAAGTTTAGAAAAACAGTTGAAATGTTAACAAATTAAATAAGTTTTCAACAAGTTTAACTTTTAACCAAATCCTTCAATTTTCTACCTACAACGATGAACTATCACCACAAGTAGTCGAATTATCAAACAAAACAGTTATTTTTCTACCAAACAGTTAATCTTTGAAGCCAAAAGGTGCAATTTCTTAGAATTCAGTGGAAATTTCCAACAAAAACTTGAATTTTTAACCAAAAAAAATGAGTTTTCAATAAAGTACCTAAATTTTTAAACAAATAATTTATTTTCAGTTAAAAATAAACAAATATCAACAAAAGCAGAAAAAGTTAGATTTTCAGTCAACAAAAATTAAAAAAAAAAGAAAACCAATCTCCAAGAAAGTAATTAATTTTTAACCAAAAAGATGAAGTTTCAACTAAAATGATGAATTTTCGGGTAAAAGCTACGGCGGGGTTCACATCCAGCCCCTCGACCCTGCCGTCGGGGGGCCTTTTATTTGGGCCGAGTCGAGCGCTGGCGGTACAGTCTTCTTCAACAAGATGTGAGATTTGCACTGCGAACCCTCTGTGGGAGCCATCATCGCGATCCACTAGGAAGAGAAAGAACGACGCTAGGAATAGGAAAAGAAAGGAAATACAGTGCAGGACTACATATTATGGAAACTTCTTCCTCTTTTTAATGTATTGCAATTACTGGTACTACAGAGGGTTCGCAGTGCAAGCCTTGCGTCTTGTTAAAGACTATACCGCCAGAGCTAGACTCAGCCGAAACAATAGGCCCCTTGACAGCAGGGCGAAGGGCCTGGATGCGAAGCCCGTGGAAGGTTTTACCCAAACGATTGCATTTTTTACTACAAATGAGGGCATTACAAAATTGAAAACTAGCTCTCTACGAAAAAAGAGAAGAATTTAAGTAACAAACCTGCAACTAAAAAGTGCATTTTGCAATAAAGCGATTGAACCAATCAGTTAATTTAAAAAATATATATTTTTCGAATAAAATGATAAATATTCCCACCAAAACAAACAAATAAAAATTCTGCAGTCAAGGTATAAAAAAAGTTTATCCAACTTGTTGAATTTTCCAGTAAAGCAGTTGAATTTTCAAACCGAAGATATGAATTTAAAAAACACGTAATTTTCAACTAAACGATTCCATTGTTCACTACAAGAAGAAATTGCTAACCAAGAAAAGTAGCTATCTACCAAAAAAATACGAAATTTTAAACTAAAAAAGATCAAATTTCAACTAAAATAATAAACCTTTAGCCGAAAAAGTAAATTGTTTAACAAAGTGTGTCCAAAAACCAAACAAATACCTAATTAAATTATTAGCCAAAAAATGTGAATTTTTAAGGTATAACGCAACAGTAGATATTTGAATTAAATAATACGTATGTGAATTTGAAATTAAAAACAGTTGAATTCAACCAAAAAAGATACAGCAAACAAATTACTAACAATTATATTATATCACGGTAGAAGAAAACATCAATTTTCAAAATTCCCTTATTTTCCTTGGCAATTATATTCATAGACCAGAATCAATAAAAAAATGTTAAACTGATTATCTATAAAAATGATTAAATGTCACTCTTACTTTTATTTCCTGGCCTACAGCCACCCAGCATCCTGTAATTAATATGAAATAAATTGGGAACTTTTAATGAAAGAGCCTGGCATGTGCGGAAAACAATTGAGATGCTTATCCTTTAGAATCCAGTAAAGTAGAAAGCGTGTGGAAGCTAGGCAAAACCTATTCTTTGACTGATGCTGGAGCGTGTCCTATCTTTATTTCGACGCCTCTGCATCACCAAACCCTTTTTTATTTCCTCGAATTACCTATTCTATTCTATCCTATCCTATCACCTCCCCTCCCACGGTAAAACGAAGACCACTTTCATCTCTTCTGCTAATCTCTTTGTCCGCGTCTCGTTTCTAGCTTACTCAACCATTTGTTTCATATAATGGATGCGATTTGTGGCCAGATTTCTCGAGTACGAAGGTATAACTTCCCATGTTTATCAGAGCGTTTAGTACCTACAAAAAGGTGCATTAATTCAGTGCTAATTGGACGAATTAAACCATCAAGTAGAGATGTAATGAAAGTTAAGTCGGCCTATCAAAATGCGAGGCAAAGAATTATTTTATGCACGTAATACCTATTAAAAGAAATAACTAAATGCGGGGCAAAGAATTATTTTATGCAATTAGAAACTATTAAAAGAGATGATGTCAGTTTTTTCCATGCGTGGAAAGCTAATCACTATATTCTTTTTTTATCGCTTTAGTTATGGAGAATTAATAAAAGCTTAATTATTTATTCTAATTTATCATAATAAGTGCGCTTTTCAATTTTTAGATTGATATTAATTTTATATTTTTATTTCATTGTCGAGATTTCAGGTCTCGGACTCATTTGAGAAATTCAAAATAGTCTCAGTAGGAGCATAAATTTGAAAAAATAGAAGAAAATAGTATCATGCAATATTTTATATTTTGCACCGTGGGATTAACTATTTTTTGAATTTTTTATCCATACCCGGAAATCCGTAAGAGTCCCTTGAAATATAATTTATTCCCTAAAATTCTACATTAATCCGAGGAAATCTTTTAAAATCTCAATGAACTGCGGTTACCTTTTGTTAAATTCTTTGGAATCTTTTAACACACCATAAACTCTTTAAAATCTTTTGAAATTTATAAAACTTTTAGTAAACCGCAAAAACTGAATAAAAGTCTGTAAAAAATATTGCAATCTGTAATAGTTTTTAAATTCCTTTAAAAATTATGTAATCTTTAAAATCATCTGAAATCCTGTAAAATCGCACAAAACCAAAAAAAGCCTTCAACATACCCTCTGAATTTGATATTTTTATATATAACCGTATGGAATATTTTAATTTCACTTGAAATCCTATGAATCCGTCAAATATTGTAAAATTCCTTGAAATCTTCGGAATCTTTTACATCTTAGGAAATCATTTGAAATTCCTTGGACATATTAAAATTTCTTGAAATTTTCTATAATCGTAAGAAATTCTTTGAAATCATGTATAGTTCCTAAAAAAATCTTTAAAATCCTGTACAAAAACTTGAAATCTTAAATATCTTTAAAGAATTTTGAGACTTAGAAATCCCTTAAAGTGAGTTAAAATTGTATTCCATTGCATTTACTCCCTAAAGTTCTCTAAAAATTCTCTTAAATTCCATAAAAAAGTTAATAATATGTCAACTTGAATATGTAAAAAATTGTAGCATTAGTGTCACTTTTTTCAAAATAATAGCAGAATAATTTCATTGTTAAAAAAAAGTTTCAATAGTGTAGCGAGTTCGAGGCCTGCAATTTGATAATTGAAGATTTGCTTTACAATTTGTCAATAGTATCTCTTCGAAATGTTGAATTTCAAAGATAATTTTTATACTTTTGCAATCTAAATTGTTTAGATAAATGTAAAGTGATTATTTTTACTCGGAGATCCCATTATTGATATTTGATAAGATAGGAGACTGGCGGCTGTAGATTAATAAAAACCCAGAATCATGTGGATGGTTTACAAAAAAAGACTGGTTTTTTAATTGCCGATCGGAATGAGAAATCGATTACGCGATCCAGAAATTGAGAATTTGACGGTTTGCTGGAGCAATTCTCGCGAAAGGTACTTTTCGTATTCCCAGGCCTGGTTGTTCACTTTTTATTGCTTACAAGGGCCAGAATCCCAGCGTCACTTTTTGCCGTATCTTGAATCCACATACTACGCGCTATTTACTTTTCGCGCTGATACACGATAATGTAAAATCGAGCGTGTGTTTGGATTTCATATTTAAAATGGCTTAATTTACATTTCCAAGCTTAGCCCAGATACATTTCCATTCGTTGAATTTTTCAACATCCAGTGGCAACTTTTAAAACAAAACATAAAATAATCTCAAGTTTTGGTGGACTGAGTATATTGACTTTAAATAACAATATTGACGGATTTAAATCCCTGACAGCAGTAAATAAGAGGCTAATTTTGAGCGGCCAAAGTAAATAGGATTAGTGTTTGGTCTGAAATAATTTGGCAACCGAGAATGAACAGCAGGGTGGATGAATGTTGCATGATTTTTCAAAATCAAAGAGTAGGGTCGGATAATCCTGAACAATTAAAAAAAAGTCCTCGAAAAAGTCTTCCAATTTTAACTCCAATGAGTTATCTTCTATCTATAGGAGTGTAAAGTTAAATCTGTTTGCCATCTGTTTATTGCTTTGCAGCGAGTAAATGAAATTAAATATTTATAACGCAAGTTTCCTTTTTCCATAAAGATAAAGTGATGGTGCTTAAAGTTAGTTTAAGAATAGAAAGCAAAGAAGAATACGGCGTAGAAATCATCACCCACGTGTACTTAAAAGGAAGATACAAAAACAGACGCCTACAATGGAATAATCATTGTTCGAGAGACTGCCAAAAACAATGTGTTCACAGAGAAGAATTAATTTTTAAAAATTAGTTGTCATTATTATTTTTTAATGGGTATCTTGCAGAAAAGAATTTTCGAGATAAAAGAATACATTAGGAACAGCAAATTTGCATATTCTTTTGCATTCCTTTGTAGATGCAGAGCAATTTAGAATTTGGTCTCTTGTTATGGAAATTTAAACTACTTGGATTGTGAAAATGCAAAAATATAATTACTTCTTTCAAATTTAAAGGTATTCAGATTTTGAATTTTGAATATACGAGTTCAAGGCTTTAAAAACTGAAAACCCTTTAAAGTATTAAGAAATAATGAGTTCCAATTGTATGTTATCCAAAACTTGATATTCGTCTTTAAAAAATGAAGATTTTAAATCGAAAAATTTATAACTTGTTTGATTATATAGAGAGTTTCTTCAAAATGTTAAAGAATTCGATTTTCAAGCTTTGGAGAATTTAAGGACTTTGAAGTTGTAAGCTTTTTCATTAATTATCTTTAAATATCTTCCAAACTTTGAGTTTCATTAAAATTTCGAAAGATTTAACTGATTTCAAACAATTGTTAAAGATTTCATAACATTTTTAAACATTTAAACATATTTCTGATTTGAAAAAAGGAACTTGCAATGACTTCAGTCTTGGATGAGATTTTTTAAAATTCCGTTCTTCTAAATTAGAACTTAAATTCTTTTCCAAAATTCCCGAACCATGTAAAAAAATTCCAGTTCCAAATCAAATTATAATTCTTTACAGAAAGATCCTGTTCTTTAGAATTCCTAACGAAATTTCCCGTTCTAAAGTTATTCTTTACGGAAATTCGCAGTTATATCTCAGAATTATAATTCTTTGAAAAATTCCCTATTCTAAAGTCAAATTTATAATCCTTCGCGGGAATTCATTGTCCCAATTGTAAAAATTATGTCTCTTAGAAAATCCATATATCAAACCAAAATTAAATTAATGTACAAAATTCCTATTGCAAGTCATGAGTTATAACATGAAACAGGTTTTTTTTTAAATCCTATCTTCTAAATCAGAATTAAACTTCTTTTCCGAAATTCCTGTTCCATGCCAAAAATTCCCTGGCGCAAGAAAATTTTTAATTCTTTGCGAAAACTGACTATCCGAGAGTAAAGATTATAATTCTTAACGAAATTTCCTGTTCCAAAAATGAGCCTTGAATGAAAATTATGTTAAATTATCTCAGAAATTGCCAACTTTACGTCAGAATTATAAATCTTTTAAACAATTCTCTGTGGCTGTAAAAATTCGAATTTTTTGCCGAAATTGTCTGTTCAAAACTCAAAATTATAATTCCTTTCAAAAATTCCCTGTTCCAAGTCAGAATAATTCTAAACTAATATTTTTTTACCTAATTATTTTTTGTAAATTCCGTTTTTATAAATAAGAATTAAATTTTTGTCTCTAAAATTTTCCATTCTATGTCAAAAGTTACCTATTCAAAGACATAAATATAATTAATTACGAAATAATCTGTTCAAACGTCAAAATCACAATAATTATAACAAAATAGATACATTTTCAACCGAAGAAATAAATTTTCAACTATAATCATGAATATTTAATAAAGAAAAATAAATTTCGAAACAAATAGTTTAATTTTGGAACATAAAGATAGATTTTCTACCAAAAAAGGCGAATTTTCAACAAAATACCTAAATTTTTAACTAAAGATAGATCAATTTTGATTAAAAATGGAACATTTTTTAGTTAGAAAGTTAATTTTGTACCAATTAAAAATGAATTTTCAACAAAGTAGTTAAATTGCAAAAAAAAAGGATTTTATTGTGGTTTTACTTTTAACTAAGCAGACAACTGAGAAGACAAATTTTTAATAAATACATGAAAATCCTCGATCGAAATCGAAAAAGATCAATTTTTAACTAAGCATTTTCATTTTTATAAAAAAAGAAATTTCTACGACATAGATAAACTTTTAAACGAAAATAAAAAATTGCAACAAAAAATCTAGTTTTAAACATTTTTATTTAAATAATTCAATCCGAATAACCCGTACCATGACAAAAATTACTTCTTCCAAGACATAATTACAATTGATTATAAAATTAAAAAATATAATTATTTACGGGTATTCACTTTCATAATTGTTAAAATTACATTTCTTTTAAACAGTGGAATGCTCAAACCGTAAATATGAGTTTTCAACAAAACATTTGAATTTTCAAACAAAAAGATGGCCTTTGTTGCTTTTAACACAATTATTGAATTCGGAACAAGAATAATTCGAGGTCATAATTTTTATTTAAATAATTGAATACTGTCTATTTAAATATTAGAAAAAGTCCATGCATGTCAAGTTTTTTAAATTGAATCACAATGACACTGAGCCCTCAGAATTTGTAACAAAATTAAGGTTCGCAGAATAATAATCCCGAATTTTCGTTTGCAGCCATAAAAATTAGCAGATAGCACAAAATATGAGGACAGCTGGTTTCCATTGACTAAATAAAGAATAATTATTCTTATTTCAATTTATACATGTTTAACATTTTCTTAATTTGAAGCTTTAAAAATTCAGGTGCACGAGTATAAACAAAAAGGAAAAAATCTAGAAACTGTAAATAACTAAAGAGTATTTTGAAAATTGTATAAAGTTGATCTTGAAATACTTAAAACAGTTAAAACACATTAAAAACAAGTGGAAGGCGCCCGTCTAGACACCTGCCAAGACGCTGGGGACGACTCGGCGCCGCAGTTTGTTCTTCCGCTCAAAAAAAAACAAGCCGATCCGGCACGCGCAAAAACTACCGATCTGCCCTATAAAGATCGCATTTTTTATCTCCCTCAGGAACACGGCAAAGATCTTGCATCGGCATCACCTTGCGATCTTTTACAGGTGCATAAAATTTCTTCTCCGGGTATCTAAGCTCTGCTAAAATTCCCTCAAGTTGATCGCGTTCCCGAATTTCGAGGCGAATCACGTACCGATTTGTATGCCAATCGCGTGCCGAATAATTGTAGCGCGGCTTGTCTCGTCCCGAAGCGAATTCAAGTGTCAAGATCGAAGAACCACAGAAACAAACGTTGCCGAGAGGACAGCAACAGCAGCAGAACAGGACGAGAGTGGAGCGAGAAAAAAAAAACAACAATCTCGGTCGCGGCACACGCCAAGGAAACATGAGTGCACTTACCCTTTTTTCGTCCAGTGCAGCCTCCCGTTATGAGATCCAAGGATTTTTTTTATAAATTACGGTATGTATTTATTTATTCCGGAAAGCGGGTGAAAACACCTGGCGTCTGATGCACCTCGATCCGGCAAAATCACTCCATTTTCAACCCCGCTTTGATTCTATCGCACGACTATAAAACTGACGCAAAACACTGAATGCCGTGCTTGGCGTCCACCAGAACACTGGAATGCAGACCGACTGGTTTTGAACTACCACAAGGAAGTCGAGCAACGAGATGCGCTCCGGAAACTTCCGAACTGGCGAGAATTGGATGCTGATTGGTCGCGAGGAGAGCCGAAGATCAACCGCGAAGAGTTCAAATTTGAAAATATTCAGATAAGACGTGCAGTACTTTTTCTTTTATGGATAAGGACAGTACATATTCTGACGTTGAAAATGTTTGGATTGTGCGCTGAAAAACTGATCAATGTACGAAATTATGCGGCATAAAATGCACTTTTTAACTTGTGAATGTATCATTATTTAAAACAGGAACTCATTAGTGGAGTAAAAGTATCTTTTGTTCCGGGTTTAAACTAAAAAATTCCAAATTGTACCTATTGATCAAAAGATTATAACTCATTATTTCTAGCTATAGTTTTTAATATTGAACAACAATAATAAATTTTTAAACTTAAAATTTTTAATTTTAGATTATCTTTTTATTTTTTGAGACC
>JAAAKG020043068.1:0-10409 GCA_010014905.2 Druon quercuslanigerum
TAAATAAATAATATAAATAACCAGGATAATGTAAACGGGATTGGGCTTTACGGCATTCTATTATTGGACTTCTAATAAAACGATTATGTTTCAAACTCTAGCTCTGACGATTGCTGAATATTTTTTCATGAGTTCTAACTTTTCCTGACGTTCCTGGCGAGAAATTGCAGGCCAAAGGGTGACGCCATTTGTTTGATATTTTGTATAAATGATCTAAGGGGTATAAAGATACGTGGTACAGGCCTCTTTTTTTGATGAAAATTATATTTTTCATGTAAAAATTAAAAGAAGTAAATTTTTATCAATGTCATCATCGTAGTAATGTGTTCTACTCTACTATTTTCCGAAGCAGGGAGCTGGTAGGGCAGTTTTCGAGCTCGAATTTTCCTCTGGTCGACTTGAGCGAGAAAAGAAAAATCAACCATCCGTTAGGCCTCAAATCTGCAGGTAATGAAGCCCCCACTATGACCAACATTGATTCATTCAGGGGCAAACACACCGTATACGGAAACTAGGGGCCGCTACCCACAATGAATGGATGGTTTCCCAAAAGGTTGGGTGGGTGGAGGATGTTGAGTGTGAATAACATTATGAAATGCAGATTAAAATTAAAATAAGACTGTAAAAAAAAAAATACCACAAATAAATGTAAAGAAAAACGGTTTCTTATTAATGAAACATATACGCCGGATCACTTATCATTAATCGCGTGTGGGACACTCCATTAGTACCCGTGATTAAACCAGACGGGTCATTGAGAATTTGCGCGTCTTAGAAAACAACTGTGAATAAACTTATCGAAGATGTGAAACATCCATTCTAAACTAGATCTGACGATGACGTATACCCAGCTAGGAGTAATCGAAGAGACTAGCAAATTGCTGGCCTGAAGAACGCATCAATGTACTTAATTTTTTTAAACTTTCATTTGGTACTAAACCAGCGTGTGTAATTTTTCAAAAAATCATGGAAAAGGTATTATTGGGAGCGAAAGGTGTAATTGATTTTTTGAATGACATTGTGGGCACAGAAAGTACTCCAGAAGATCATATTCACGGTGGGGCTGAATTATTTTATATGAAAAGTTCGAGGACCCCAAAGTTACGTGTGGGAAGTTGTCGTAAATGGTGACTATAATTTTTCATAAATTATTCGTAAAAAATTAATTATATATATGTAAACTGGTACAACCATATGATACAAGCTTGAAAGAGTATATAAGCAAGTTAAAGTAATTGAAAATCATTATTAAAATAGTTATATGAATGTTTTATATGTATACATTTCATTAATTACTAAAAACTAGTCGTATTTTTTAAAATTATAAAATAATTTTTATTTGAAAAAACAAAATTGCAAGTTATTGCACGTAATTACAGCACGTTTTAAGCTAAAAAACTTACAAGTACATAATATTTAATGAAAATATAACATAATTCATTAAGGTCAACAACAAAAATTTAAATAAAATGGATCTGTGAATTTCAGACTTTCAGTGTTTGTAAATTAAAGGTGTCTACTATTAAAAAAATTAAAGTAAATTTTCTACATACTTCGGATGTGTCTTTTTCACTTTATACTTAATCCAAATTTTTTTAAGTTTGCATAAGCTGATTCCACAGCTTACTCCGTGTTGAACCCCAATCCTTTCTTTTTTTTCGCAGAAAAATCTTTATCATGAAAAAAACGGCGTGCACTTTCGCAGTTACTTTTATCTCTAAATCTGAATCACTTTTATTCAAAATAGCGATTTTGTCAAGGTAATCTGATTTTAAAACATTTGAAAAACAAGAATCTACAACCTCTTTGAATGCGTCAAAACATGTAACAAATTGCATGCAAGATAAATTACAGGTTCTTGTGCAAATTTCACGCAAAACGTCCACTTTGTTTGATAATGTTTACACGAATTTCCATTAAATTCTGCACTTCTATATAAGATTTCTCGGCTGATAATGCACTTTTTAGCCCTTATTTCACAAATTTGTTTAATTTTTTTGTACATACTATTGAATAAAGTGTTTACAACTCTAATCAACAAATGTAACTCGGGCGGTGCAATCAAGTCAATAATTGGCTTTTCTTCGACTGATGAACTTTTCGGTAAATTGCAATAATTTAAAAAAATTTACAATCTTCTTTTTTAGCTCCGTGTCTTTTTCAAGTTTTAAAATTTTTAATGCAACTCCCAATTGTTCTCAGCACGCCTATGGCGTCTAAGAAATCTTTATGAGCGGTACACCAAGTGCACGGATACGAACAGCTGTAAGACATCAGACCAACCAATACATTCAATAATTTTAGATCCGCTGAAACATTACCTTCGAAATCCTTTAGATTTAGTAACTCCTACAAAACTGATAAATTACATGATTTTCTTCAGGAAATTGAGTCACACCTATCAAAAATAATTTATTGACACTAGAATCTTTGGAGTTCTTGGAAACTACTCCTTCATTATAAATTTGCCGTTTGTTTTTGCTTGATAGTACCAACCCATTGTCGAACGATTAAATAGATAATGTCATTTCAAAAAATTGCCGTCTGCACCAATTTTAATGTATGCTTCACCTACTTCACGAGATTCCTTAACATCATAGATTAGTTTTTGAACAGTTTTACAAAATATAAAATATTCTTCTGTTGGTGTGTTTTCCGTTTCAGAGCTAATTAACTGGCATTTCATTACATCAAAATGGGAGCCAAGTAAATCATTTAAAGCTTTGATTTTGTCTTTCAGATTAGGTTCAAATATTTTTCTTTTTTTCGTTGCACTTCGAAGTGATTTAGCGATTCCTAAAGTTGTGTTAGTTGACTAACCAAAATTAGTACCTTGCTCTCTGGATAACGATATCGAATCATGATTTTCAAGCGTTTTATCGGTACATTTTTCTGTAATTACATTACACACAAAGTGTTCTTTCACTATCTGATCTGATGATAAATTCAAGTTTTGCATTATTTCCTTTTTTGTACAATTATGACGTTTACGTTTTGCGATAATTGATAAACCTTTCCCATATTTGTTATTTGCAGATTTTTTTTCTTTGATTTGTTTTAATTATTGTAGCAGAAGTTCTTGAAAAGTTATATTTATTTTGATCTTTCTCTATAATACATAATTCACAAGAACACGGCTTTCTAAAACATGATCAAGCATTATTAGCTAGCTTAAAATTAGAATAATCAGCAGGCATCGCAATAGAATTATTATCAGAATTTTTATTTTCATAAATCTTTTTTTTTGCAATTCGCACATAGTGCTTTCGGCAATCGTTTATCGTTGCTGTCATAAGTGACATACTTATTAATTAATTTTTCAAGTGTATCTGTTATTCCAAAAAGAAATTTTTTCTTTACACAACAAGCCCAATTTTAAACGACAATCACTGTGCGACATCGTACGCACTATGATTTGAGGTACTGGTTTCATTTTTTATCCACTAACTAAAAGTACGAGACATAATTTAATTTTGATGCTCACACTTCGATGTTACGATACAATCTGATAATATTATAAATAACAATATACACAATTCGAAAATATTGGACTATAAAATGATATTGAAATAGTTTGAAAGATTATTTACGTTCTGTATTATGAAATAGAAGCATGTATATAGTCATGCGTAGGCAAGTAAATATATATACACCATTGCAGTCATTTGATGTAAACAAAGAAACATGCATTTAGTTTTATGCTAACAAACCTATAGTGCGTTGGAAAATCATTTTGTTCATTATTTAACTGTTTAAAGATTGTTATTAACGATCGATAAAGTAAATAATTATATTATCGATAAGTAGTAAAGGAAAATAAGCATTAACATTACCGTTTCAGTAATAATTTTCAAGTACATTAACTTGCCTTAATACTTTTTAAAGCTTGTATCATATGGTTGTACCAGCTCATTTAGTATTTAAGTTATTATACATAGCAATTTTAATGAATTTTTCACGAATAAAAAAACGGCTAATGGGGTCATTTTAAGTTCATGAAAAATTGATTATAGGCACCATTTACAACAACTTCCCACTCGTAACTTTGGGGTCCTCGAACTTTTCATATGAGATTATTCAGACCCACCGCTAATATCGACGAGGTTCATGGTAGATTGGAGGCAGCGGATTGCAATCTAATCTTAGAAGATGTGCTTTCTTTCAATGACCAATTAATCCAAAACTACCAATTAAGCTAGAATGTGACGTATCTAATGTAGGTTTGGGCGTGGTGCAGCAAAACACTTTTCCCGGTGGTTTTCCGCGTGATTCACAGGAAAGTCTTGCCTATTAATTTGGGGAGTCAACAAATGTCACCAATATTGAATGGGGAATCATTTAATCCTTTGCTCGGATCACCAGCCACTTTTCTTTCTGTCTAGGGGGCATAAGAGGAGTCCCCAAGCGGCCGGGGGCGTTTGCAAAGATGTGTTTTCTTTTCTTGAATGGGGTTAGCAACAAATTTAAACACATTAAAGGGGGAAATAATGGGGGAGCGAAAGGTTTGTCCAACGAGATAAGTTTGGACAAGGGAATTTTAATTTGAAGTTCTGGGGTAATAATCCCACTGAGGTTTCGGAATTTCTCACGAGAAGTGATTGACAAGGCTCATTTAGGCATGGACAAAATTAAAGCTCGGTAGTACTTCTGGTGGCCGGATTTGGATAAGGATATTGACCAATTTGTTTAAGGGTGCAATGCATGTATGACTAATGCTAATCGGCCTGAGGGAAGGCAACTCTGGTTATGTTCATGGAGGCAGAGCACGGGTTTGAAATGGTACATGTCAATTTTTTTGGCCAATTTAAAAAAAAAATAGTTGTTATTGGTTGATGCCTATACTCCAAGTAGCCGGAGGTGAATGAAATGTCGAGGGTGTACTTAGAAACTACGAATTCTAAGTAAAGAGAATGTTTTGTTTGTGTTAGATTGTCTAAGATTCTGTTTTGAGATAATAGTACCAAGTTTACCTCCACAGAGTTTAAATCTTTTTGCGAAGCGAATGGTATCATTCCTTATGTTTCAGTTATAGCGCACAGCGGTGCTACCCCACACATATCCCCAACCGAAATATCCCGACCCCACATATCCCTAGACCACAAAAACCAATTGCAGAAAATCCTTAGCCTACAAAACCCTATCTCAGAAACTCTAGTTGCATAATTCTCAAGATCACATCTTCGAAGCCCACAAACTTTTTTTTTCTGTGCTTGAAATTCATGGGCTTGGGATATGTGGGGTTGGGTTTTGTGGACTTTAAGTTTGAGGGCTTGAGATATGTGAGCCTGGGAATTGTGCAATCAGGTTTTTTAAAATAGTGTTTTACAGGCTTAGGATTTGGTGAAATTAGGTTTTGTGGGCTTGGGTTCTTTAGGTTTAGGATATATGAGGTTGGGTTTTGCGGGCTTAGAGTTTGTATGCTAGCGCTTTGTGATATGTTGTTTGTATTAAAGCTGTTTGGTTTATGCTTAGTCATTACAAACTGCTTTGCGTTATGGCTGTAACATAAGGAATAAAAAGATATATCCTTCTATACGTATATTTACAAAATAAAAATAAAAGTTTCATCTTCTCTATAGGTGAACATTAAAGAGCACAGACTTCTGAGCGGCTAACGAATTTAGTCCATTTTCCCCCACTGTGCGCGGGATCATCATGTAACAAACGGGCAGGTAGAGAATGCGGTAGGGTTATTTAAGAATGAATTGCTAAAAGCGTTATTGATTCCCAACAATAGTTATTTTCATAGTGAAGCAAGTCATTAAAATGAAGTTTAAAATAAAAGATGCGATAATTCTTTTTTTAACAATTCGGTGGCTCTTGTGGATCCTCATCTGTAAAAAGAAACATTTAATGATGAATAAAAATTGAAAATTTAAGTAAAACAAAGAAAATGGTTGGCTCGTAAACGGAGGTCCTCAATTTCAAATTAATATCACCAGCAATAAATACACCGGCACACTAAAAAAGAAAAGTGGTCGGTTCCAGAGACAAGAACTGTCATTCCCTATGTATTTTGACGTGCTGAATCGAAATCCAGGGTCAGAATTAAGTTTTACAACATCTTTTTTTAATTATAAAAAAACCACCCTGGAAAATGGAAAATTCGCATGAAATGCGTGAAAAACTCAGTTTTAATGCAATTGGGTTAGGAAAAGACACTGAATGGGTCCCCAACATGTCTACAAATCACTGTTAAAATCGGAAGATACTGAAGAATTTGCCGAAAAAACAATTTGGCTAGGAAATTAGACTAAATGTTTTAAAGTTATTGACTTTAAATTGAGGATGAGAAACGTCCCTTACCTCAGTATTTAATTGCAAAATTCAATTAATTTTAATAGAGTTTGAGAAAAACTGTACACAATATTTTAAAATTCAAAAAATCTTTTCATTTATATATGCTTTTATTCCTTATTTCTTTTGCACGTACTCTCTTATCTTCAAACGTTTTATCTAAAGGATTTCTTTCTCTTTTCCGTGCTTTTGGCTTTGTTACCCTTTTAAGCATCCAAAAATCCGACAAAACTAATTTATGGCTTCAGATTCGGATTTAGTACGTTAAAATACGTACTTATAAGGTATTGTTGACCCATTCATTCTTATCTCTGGAACCGACCACCTTACTTTTGTGTGCCGGAGATTTGACAACGCCAAAGAAAACTGTAGAGCAATAAGGAAAAAAAACAAACATACCTGGAACAAGTTAAAAATCTAAAAAAAAAAACAGTGTAAAAATCCAACAGAAAGAAAAAAATTATTTAAAACAAATAAATATTAAGAAAGAAAAATGAATAAATAAGGACGAAAACTTGAAATCCCGCTTGGACCTTGACGAAGAATGCCTGAACAACTGAAGAAAACTACGAGAATTTAAACAAGAAAACAGATAGTGATGAATGGGTCGATAAAGTAGAATGGAACTTTAACAACATAAAAATTAAAATTTTGCAAGAGGTTTGTAAACGTCAGGAAGTAAATTATTTTTATATCAAAAAGGTTATCTGTATCTGACACTTTAAAGATAAAAAAGTTTTCAGCTAGTTTTCTACAGACTCTATTATTCTCCAATGATAGAATTTTAAAAATATCCAAACTGAAGCAACGGTCGGTATGAATGTACGTGGTTTGATGAAAAACTAACAAGACTTTTCAAATTTCCCGTGCTATATTCTTCCGTTTGGCAATTTTTTTTGTTATGTTGCTGCACTTGTCTGGATATTGTATGAGCATTGGTAGCCAAATTGCATGTTTGCTCTGCCATCAGCTGTCAGTGAATTTATACATGTTTTAGTATGCTCAACGATTTTTCACGTTTGGAAAAAATGGATCAGAGAATTTGCATCATGTTTTGTTACAAAAATAGAATAAATTACAGTAATGTTCTTGAAATGTTAAAAGCGGCTTTTGGTGATTCGGCTATGAGCCGAGCAAGGTATCGTATTCTTGTATAAACGTTTTAAAAACGGTCGGGAAGACGTTAAAGATGACGAGCACTCTGGATATCCTCGCACATCGATAACGGACGATACCGCCGAGAAAGTGGAAAAACTTATTATGAGCGATCGTCGAATTACTATTAGAGAGGTTGCTGAGGATGTCGGTATATCATACGGCTCATGTCAAGCAATTTTTACGGATGTTTTACACATGAAACGTGTGGCAGTAAAATTTGTCCTGAAACTACTGAATTTCAATCAAAAGCAATATTGTCATGACATCGCTCAAGATTTACTAAATGAAGTGAATAACGACCCTAAATTGCTCGAGTGAATCATAACAGGTGACGAATCATAGGTTTATGGATATGACTTCGAAACTAAGACTCAATCGTTCACCTGGAAGCATTCAACGTCACCAAGAGTGAAAAAAGCACGACCAGTTCGATCAAACGTGAAGGATTTGCTCACTGTGTTTTTTCGATTTCAAAGGTTTGGTGTATTGTGAGTTCTTACTTAAAGGTCAATCAGTCAATAAAGAATATTATGTAGGAGTTTTACGTCGTTTGCGTGAAGCAATTCCAAAAAAAGCGACCAATTTTGTGGCAAAATCAGTCATGGCGATTGCACCACCTCAATGCTTGTCGTGAGTTTTTGGCCAAACACAACACCGTATTGATGCCACAACCACCATATTCGCCGGAAATGGCCCCCTGTGACTTTTTCCTATTTCCAAAGATGAAGTAACCCATGAAAGGAAGAGGTTTTGACGACATCCATGAGATAAAAGCAGAATCACTAAAACAGCTGAATGCCATATCGAAACGTGAATTTCAAAAGTGATTTGAAGATTGGAAAACGCGCTGGCATAAGTGCATTATATCCGAGGGGGGCTACTTTAAAAGGGACAAAATTGATATTCACGAATATATAAATATTATTGGCAGAAAACGAACAGTCTCATTATTTTTTTATCACACCTCGTAGTGTTTAGTAAGAGCAGTATGAGCAGCTTTATCAGGATGAAAAATAGAATATCTATGCTCACGACCACGGGCTTCTATAGATCTGCCAGTCTCATCTACATAAACAGCGAACGCACAACGCAATAGTATTCATAAACATCTCCGGATATTTTGTTTTTGGGAAGTAGATCTTTCAGATTGTTGAAAAATGTTGAGAAGCTATTACTTTGTAAAAGATCTTCATTTTACAAAAAATATTGTTCAAATAATTATTTTTTGGCAAATATGAAATTTTTTCATGAAAAATTTGTTTATTTAGTAATAAATGACTAATAATATAATTTTAGTTCTAAAAATAATTGAAAACAATTTTCTTCCTAAGGTCTGATTTAAGGTGAAAATTAACGGGCTATTCTAGTAACTAATCCCGAAAAAACGCTATTTTTGTGAATTTTTTATGAGATTTTTGAAAAATATATTGATGTAGGATTTTTAGCCTTAATAAATATCTATAATCTTAAAATATTTTTAAAAAATTTATTTATTTTATACACTTTTTATACACAAAAAATGTCAGTCAAACGCAATGCCTCGAAAAGTAGGTATGACCCGCTTGTTGAAAAAATATCGAAATTGGCCCGTCTTAAGTAGGACGAGCTAGCTGTTAGAGACTCGTCTATTGACCGCCAGGATTCGAATTTTCATGCAGCGTTACCGGCTGGTTCCGATGGAATTGTTAGTCGTGTCCTTTAATGTGTGCCGGATAAAATTCAGTTGAAATATTTTTATTTTACATCTTTTATTATCAAATTCTATACTTGAGCATAGTTTTCTGGAGGCTCTTGCACTTCTCAAAGTTTTAGGCCGACATTTTATGTATAAAAAAGTTGGAACGTTTAAAAAAGGTCGAGGTTCAGAAAAAATATATGAAAAAGGCTCCCAAATTTTATTTTTCGGAAATAATTTTGAGTGACTTTTCTACCCAAATGAAGTACTTTGACGTACTTTATTGTACTCTAATACATTTTTCAAAGTTTCAGCTTGATATATTTTTTTAAAGTTCTAAGGTTCAAAAAATGCAATAAACTGATAAAGTGAGGTTGGTAATATAGGTATTTCGCTGTGCCGCATGCCCTTAAACAGAAAAACAAACAAAAATTAGGTTAAATATGACAATGGATATGTACCCAATAATGTGCTTATAATATAGTGCAAAAATAACGAAATGGTAACCAAAACAATCGTGTTTTCACCGTTTGTCTCTTTCCAATTACCCAGTTGCCAGCTTTTTTAAACAAGCCGGGGCCTATCTAATCTTTGAGGCATTGGGTTTGACTGACGTTTTTGTATATAAAAAGTTTATAAAGTAAATTAAAAAAAATTTAATGTATTTTAAGAGTGCCTTTATTAAGCCTATCAAAGCCTACATCAATATCTTCATCAATAATCTCATAAGAAATTCACAAAAATACCTTTTTTTCGTGGGTAGGTACTAGAATGACCATAAATTTTTATTATTACAATTGATACCATGCACTGGTATTAAAACATACGGATTTTCATTGTCTTATTTTTATAATAAGAAAAAAACATGCGCTTCGTATACAACAATTTTGTTATTTAACGTTCAATTGCAGGTTGTGTCGCTTTTCCATAAATTTAATTTGCTTATTTTCAATGTTATTTTTTAAAATTTACACTAAAAATACACATTTCATCATCAAGCGGTTATAAACAAATTTGTAGATATAATTCAAGAGAAAATTTTGTTAAATAAAATTGTACTTTAGCTTGTGTCCGTTTTTTCAACAAAGTAATTTTTTCTCGTTAATTTATTTTTTTAACAAGTTTTTGTAAGGGGTCATTCACAAAATACGTAATACGTTTGGGGGGGGGGTCTTCCGAAGTATCTTTGTCTACGTTAAGACCAATAGAAAAAGTATCATGGGGGGGGGGGGGAGAATTTCCTGAAAAAAGTATCACGTATTTTGTGAATAGCCCAAAA
>JAAAKG020043079.1:0-18854 GCA_010014905.2 Druon quercuslanigerum
ATAATTACAAAAATAATTTAAAAGTTTATAATAACCATTGTTATAAACGATTCTTATAGCAAAATATTAAAATTTCATATTTTTTCAAATTATAATATCCTTCAATCGCCAGAACGACTTCAGGTATTTCTTAAAATAATAAATATTTAATAATGTTTGATAAAATATTACAATTTAAATTTTTATAAACAAATTAGATAAACACATTCAAAATTTGGTCCTTTCGCATAGAAATTTTTTTGTTTTTGCACTGGAAATGTTTTAAGCTATTGGATGAATGACAATTGTTATGACTGTATCTGAAATTTTATTATTTTACCATAATAATTGTTTATAACAATGATTATAATAAACTTTTAAATTATTTTTGTAATTATATATCATTCCTACATTAATATGAAGCACTTTTAGTAAACAGAATTTTTTTTACCGATAATTAGACTATTTGCTAATTTGTTAATAAAATTTGTTTATAACAAAGAAATTGAATAATGAGCAAATTATTTGTATTCTGTGAGTCCCTAAACATTCATGTAAGATAATATCAAGTTTACCTAATCAGTTATTAAAGCGTAACAAATTGTTATGTAAAAAATTTTAGTTTTTCCATACTTTCAGTGAAAAAATTATTAATAAACAAGTAGAAGAGACAAAAGTTCAGGGCGTCAAGCTCTTTAGAATTCAATGAAATTTATTTTTTTTTAAATTAAAAATCAAACCAAAATTGACGGCTCTGGACATTTTTGAACGAAAAAAGTGCATTTCCTCCCACTGTGGGTCGACTCCCACACGATATCTCGACAACGGCTTATCAGAAACAAAAAAAATCGAAGTACTTTAGATTTGGTGTGGCAGCGGCTACATATTAAAGTACGCAAAATTAATTTTCACATAATTTTGTTAATTTTATTTTTTTTAATCAAAATAATTGTTTAAAGTTTTGAATTTTTTTTAAACCTAAAAACCTTAAAACCTTTCAACTAGTTCGATCTTCCTCAAATCTTCGTAGATCGGCTTCAGAACCTTTTGCACGTCATTAGAAAGAGCCGGTTTATCAAGGTGAAGGTTTAGTACAATGTTCTTAGATATATATACATTCGAAAAATGTAAAAAAAATTGTTTAAAAATTGAGTGTCAAACTAGACTACCCCTCTAATTTAAATCTAAAGTTTTTTGTTTAAAATAAACATTTTTGTTCAAAAAAAGTTAACGAACCCTCAGATTGTTCGAAAATTATAAATTTTCTTTGCAGTCTATACCGATTTCCTGTAAAAAATGAGATCATATAACAAAATTGTTCAAACAGTTCATCCTTGTTTGAAATCCAATAATTTTTTTATTATAATTACCTACATACTGTATAAAATGCAAAAAAAGTGAATTGAATGATTCAGAAGGACAATCTGAAAAATCTTCTTAATTATGTTTAAAATAACTTCTTTGAAATCAATGACGATATTTTTACTAAAAGTCGACCCTTTAACCTATAATTGTTGAAAAAATTTAAATTTTTTACTAATAATACCGATTTCTGTTTTACCTAAAATCCCAACATAGCCTAAAATTGTTAAGAAGATGTGAATCTTCATTAAAATATGATTTACAAATTTTTGACATTTTGGAACCTTTAAGGTTTACCGTTTTTTATTTAATATGACTAATTTATGGCTAAAATCCAAAAAAGCTAAACTTTTAAAGAATTTCCAATCCTTGAAGTTTATTAAACATCTTTAAATTGTTCCCAAATTGTAAATCTCTTTTCAAATATCTATCGATATTTTAGGTAGAAATCGTTAGCTTAGGCTATATTTGTACAAATAATTTAAATCCCTTTTTATGTCTAATAATTCTTTACCAAAAATACCGATTTTTTGGGTACCTAAATTGCCAGCACAGCCTAAAATTGTTAAAAATTGTGAATCTTCTTGGCTTTTTTTTTAAATTACCGATTTCTTGTGTAAAACGTAAGTATTACGTAAAATTGTTAATAAATTAAAAAAACTGTTTGAACTATTTTGAGATTTGTTTTAAAATACCAATTTTTCGTGTAAAATGTTGAAGTAACGAAACATTTTTCAAAAATTATCAACCAGTAAAATCTAATAATTTTTATTTGAGCCTATTTATTTCCCGTATAAAACCCCAACAATATTTAAGAAAATAAATTATTAAGCAATTTTCAATCTTAAAATTTTAATGATGTATTTAAAATACCGTTTAAAAATCCTAACGTAACTTACATTTTTTAGAAATTTCAAGTCTTTCTCAAAACTTTAAGATTTTATATTTAAAATTTAAAAAAAAAATTATTTTGGGGAAAAAATATTAATATAAAACATTTATAATACATTCAATAATTTTAAAGTTTTAATTGTATCGCATAAAAATATTAAAAAGCAAAAATTTTCCTTACTTCGCATAATGTTTTCTATAATTTTTTTATTAAAAGAGATTATTTTATTATTTGTAGATTTAATTTTCACTTCATGTAATGAAAAGCTAATCAAATTTTCAACAACAATGATTACAATAAATTGCAAGTTTTTCAATATTTTACTTTTCATTAAGATATTTTTATAGCAGAAAACTTTAGTATTTGTTACGTTTGTAAAGTTTTTAATCCTTTTAAATATTGAAATAAAAAGATGTCACGAGCCTTTTTCGAAATAAGTGAAATTCAATTCTTTGTTTTACATATTATAAATCATTGTTCAGCAAATACGATTTCACATTAAAAATAGAGTAAAAAAGTATTAGGATAGTATCGGATAAATTAAAAACTATGCGTTTTATGGAGGTTTTAGTACAGCAGAAAATGGGCTTTTTCAGTAAGGTTATAAAAGCTTTTTTCCACTTGACTACCCTTTATTGCTTATTACTTTTAGCTCATTTTTAAACGTTTAAAATGTTCAAGAAAGGATCGATTCCTTTTAAAATAAGTAGAATTCGATTCTCTTTTTATGATAAATATATATTGTTTAACCAAAAGATCTATGGAATAAGTAATCATTATATTAAAAAAGCATTTCACAAGACTTCGATTTAATTTCTTATTCTAAAAAAAAACTGATCTGAAAAAATTTCCTTTTTAATTTGCCTTTAAAGGAAAAATAAATCGTCAGAAAGGTGCTCTTTGGTAAAGAAATATTGAGTTTAACTATTAAAAAAACAGGAATCAATTTATAAATTAAATTAATGTTTCTGTTAATCTAAATATACACAGTTCGTATTTGTATAAATGTCACGAAAGTTATACAGTGAACAATTTTGCGGTCGTCCAACTTGTCACAGTTGCAAAGGAACGTTCTACTGAATCCACAAACAGACAAACTCCTCTGGACTTGAGTTCACGCACACTGACCCTCCATAAATATACTCAGGGTGCAAAAATAGCAACGACCTCTCATGGGAGCAAACTGTAAAAGATACGACAAATAAGTATCGGGTACATGCGGAAAACTTCCTATAAAGTAGTTGAATTTCGACTACTTTGCAGTAAAGAATTTCGGTCTGCAGGGAAAGCTTCAAAGAGAGTTAAGAAAAGTTGGAAGTGAAATAACTGTATGACATAACATAGCTGAACCCGTGGAATTAACTTTAACAGAACTCAAAACAATGGAATGTAAAGAGAAAATATTACTTCGAAATTTATATTGTCTCTACAAACATTATTTTATATTATAACTTTTTTTCATGCTCGGTATAATGTACGAGAAAAATTTCATTGACATTTGATAATCAAAATAATCAAAGAAAGTATAAAAAATTGTTTCGAAACCTATAAAGATGCTAATTATGTGATTTAAATCTTCTCTCCCCTCACTTCGACTAATCCCTTTCCCTTCCCCTACTACCCATTCCCTTACTTAACTCATTGCTTTCCCCTTTCTCGTCCCGTCTCTTAACCTACTTCTTCTTCTTCTAATTTCCCTCTCCAAACATTCATACCACAGCTTTCCTCACTTCTCCTAATTTCCCTACTTCCACATCCCACATCCTACCTACTTACCCACCCTCCACTTCCTTAACCTACTTGCCGTTTCCTGCACTCCCTTCCCTACTTCCTCTCCATTGATTTTACTTACTTACCTACCAACACTCCCCTCATTTTGCCTCTCTTACCCGCCGTTCTCCTAACTTCGCTGCTAACTCTTCCCTAATTTTCATTATCTACCTTGTCCTGACCCACACTTATTCAACCCTCACTTCCTTCACTTACCTACTTGCCCACCCTTCACTTACCAACCTTATTTGCTCTTCTCTCCTCTCCATGTACTTCCTATCAACTAATTCTCCTCAATTTCTTTACCCTCACTCTCCTAATTTCCCACCCACCAATTCCATACCTTACATCACTTCCCCCCTCCCTTTTCTTATTTTCTCTTCCTTCCTCTTCCTTTTTCTCAATCTCGCAAGTCGTATTTCCCTACTTCCCTTTTCTCTACTTTCCTATCACACTTGCCCTTCCCCCCCGCTCCAAGTTCTTCCTGAACGTCTCGTCCACTAAAAAACCTTACTTCTCTACTAACCCTCTTTCCATTTCTCTAAACTTTTCCTAACTTCCTCCTCACTCGTTCCCCTACTTCCTTTCGCTTCCCCTTATTACTACTCGACCCCATTATTTTCCATTGATCTACGCCCTTCCCTTCCCATAACTTCTCTTTACTATCTATACTCCCTCCTTACTCTTCCACCATCAATTACTCTACTAACCCTCCCCCAAAGCCAAACCGGGCAAAGAATTAGACCTTAGTAGCCCTGGGCTACGAAACTCTAAAAATGAAAAATCAAGATTCCTACAGTTCCAATTCCAAATTGCACGATTCATTAGAATTACAATATTCTAATTTGTATGGCATTATGTTTGAAATGTTTATTTAGGAACATTTTTAATATTACTGAACTCTTTTAACGTTTTGGATTTAAATTGTTTGATTGTTCCTCAATTAAAAATTATTGGAGATTTTTGTATAGGTAAACTTGAAAACATACTATTTTTAATGTTCTAATATTTTTGTTTTATTTCAGGAACTTTCAATTGTAAGTTATACAATTTTTAATATTATATACAGGGTGAGCCATTTTAATCTAACCACCCCAAAATCTCCTGAAATAGGCGGCATACAAAAAAGTTGTCCAGACAAAAGTAGCTCTGGACAATGGGGGCCATCTCTCTGTTAAATCGGTTTGAACTTTGAGATCAATTTTCAAGGTTATTTGAAGGTCACATTGATTTTTTTAAATGGGAACCCCTATTTTTGACATTAGATTCTGAAAGAGCGGGAAATTTTACTTTCGAAATGATAGTTAAAGTCAATTTTCACGAGGTCAAATAAAGGTTAAATAGAGGTCAAATTTCAAAAATCATGTAGAACATGATTTTTTTGTTTTATTGTTTTAACACGTTTGGGCAACACAAAACTGGGGTGAATTTGGGATCAAGGACCTTGGTCACCTTGACCTTGATGCCGAATCCGAAGGTCATTCATTCGAAATTTGACTTTCCAAGTTGACTCAAGGTCAAGGTGATCAAGGTCGTTAGTTTCAAATCCACCCCAGCTTTATGTTTCCCATACGCATTAAAAGAATAAAACAAAAAAATCATGTTCTGCATGATTTTTGAAATTTGCAATCGTTTTAACCTTTATTTGTCATCGTGAAAATTGTTTCTAACTATCGTTTCGGACGTAAAATTTCCCGTTCTTCCAGAATCCAATGACAAAAATAGGGGTTACCGTGTAAAAAAATCAATGTAGCCTTCAAATAACCTTGAAAATTGATCTCAAGGTGAAAATCGATTTAACAGAGAGATGGCCCCCATTGTCCTGAGCAAATTTTGTTTGAACAATTTTTTGGTATACCGCTTATTTCCGGAGATTTTTGGGTGGATACATTAAACTGGTCCACCCTGTATAAATAATTATTATTAGAGTAATTCATGTTATAAAAAAAATACACTAGCCGAAGCTGTACTTTTTTGGTCAACAAATATTTCAAAGAAATAAAAATTCAAAATTGAATGTGTATTAGGGGTACCCTATTTAAATTTTGTCTTTTTTACTGATTTTTTGTTATCTTTATTTTCTTAATTTCTCTAAAATTAATGTATTAAATTTGTATGGATCTAGAATTATCGCTTTTTACATTAGCAATATTAGCGTCATTGGACATAAATAAAGGAAAATCGTTAAACTGACTTTTAAGGAAAATAATAATTTTATCTTACTTTCTTACATTTTGCTGTAAGAATTTGACATATGGTTGGTTAATTACAAAATTCAATAAGAAAACTGAAAAAGTCATTTATAGAAAAATTTGAAATAATTAAAAAAAAAGATTATTTTCTTTTAAAATAATTTTTAAAATGTGCACGAAATTATTTACAATGATGTTGGTATAAAAGGGGATAATTTTATATGTATAACAATTTAATACATGAATTTTGAAGAAATTTTAAACATAAAAAGAACATAAGATCAATAAAAAAGACAATACTTTAATAGGAGACCTCTAAAAAATACCCAATTTGGATTGCTTTTAAATTTTTTGTCCACAAAGGTACAATTTAGACTAATGTCCGTGTTCAGTATCTCGTCTCGGGTCATTTTGGAATTTTTATTTTATTTACCAATCGAAAAAAAATTCCCACCTCAAATTTTTGGAAAAAATTAGTAATTTTTTGGACTTTCGGTCAAATATTTTTCCCTTTATTTTCCCTCTAGAATGATTTTAACTACAAATACCAAATTAGTCTGGCACCCTAGCTAGACCTCTCTGTTTTATTGGGAATGAAATTAGTCGCTTTCAAATTTAGAATTATTTCAAAAGAGCAGAAGTGGATAAATTGCTAAAACCTAAATTTTGAAAGTGAAGAAAAAAGAAGAAAAGTACTTTCGAAACATTTTTCTGTTAAATTTTGATGAAAAAAGTTTATTTGGAAAAGGTTCAAGAAAACAACGAGAAAAAATTGGTAATATTTTATTTTGTGGTTAAGGCATTCGTTCTTTTCATATTCATCGGGGATCAAAATTTCAATTTTTCACCAAAGAAAGAAAATTCTTTCTATATAGTTTTACTTTTTACTGGGGCCAACTCAAATTTGATGAAAAAATCTCACATTGTTTTTACTTATATATTAGTGACTTAATATTGCATACATATTGTTAAATTTTTTTAAAGAAACTGTAAAAAAAGCGAATTATTTTAAACTTTTCGTCATTGATCAAACAAAGTCCGGGCTACGAGCTTTGTTCAGTTTTATCGTCGTCCCCTGTAAAACAAGTAATAGTGAATCCACTTTGATTACATGGGATTTGTCAAGTCAAGTGCCCACCATAATCCAGCAACACAATGTATATCATCCAATAAATGTATTTTCTTCTGTATCTTTGTACTTGCATTACCTGTAGAGCTGAATTCTCGAAAAGAATTTAAGATTACAGGGCATAAACTTGAAATCTTTTAAGAAAGTCTTTTTTTCTCAAAAAGAAAATATTTCATAATCTTCATTTATTCGATGTAAAGTCCCTGGAGCTTTATTGGTTTTTAAACATTTAGAAAAAGTTATACAATTCTTTTGTCATGCAATTTGTCCGGTGATGTTTCCTTCGCCACGACAACACACCTGCCAATTCATCGCAGCTTATTCAGCAATTTCTGGAGAAACGCGACTTTACACAATTTCGACAGCCCCCATACAGAGCTGACTTGGCTCCCTGTGATTTCTGGCTGTTTCCTAAATTGAAGTATCCTCTAAAAGGAAAACGATTTCAGGACATAGAGGAAATAAACCAGAAAACGACGAAGCAGCTCTTAGCTATTCCGAAAGGTAACTTTACGGAGTGATTCCAAAAGTAGGAGGATCGCTGGGTAAAGTTTTGGCTTCTGAAGGAGAATATATTCAAGGGGATATCATAGTCATTAATCAGAATTATTACGCTGATATTGATCTACTAAAATAATGTAGAAAAACTGAAATAAGGTAATAACTATACCAAAGTTTAATTATTTATGTGAAAAAACTGTCATCTCATTTTCGTGAAGAAATAAAAAAAAATTAAGAAGCAAAAAATATTTTTGCAGCTTTTTTCAAGAAGTGCTTTTAATTATAATTTTGTTTAACTGTTCGTTGCGTTAAAACATTCTTATTAAAAAAAAATTTTTTTACGGAAAAAAGACTAATCTATACGTCGTATTAAAAGTAGACTAGAGAAAATGTGTAGGTTTTTTTAGATAAATAATTATGTCTTGCGAATATTTTTTTGTACCTTGTATAATTTAACAGGAACATAGACTTTTTCAAATTGCCAAATTCAGTCTGTGTTAGCGTTTTAAACAAAAAATTGGTATTTTAAAATAAAAATGTTTATAGCTCGAACAAGAATTGGAATTTTTTAACTTAAGCTTGTATAACCTTTCTCGCAGGCAATCTGTACTTTTAAAATAAAAATCATTATATTTTAAGAGTTATATTAAAACAATTTTGAGTTATTTTACTGTTGTTTGTCGGAAATTAGTATTTTTGTATCTGAATGGATTTGGAAGAAGATTCACAGCTTATAAACCATATAAAAAATCGTTAAACAATTTTCGATTATATTAGTATTTTTGGTCAAAAATTGGTATACTAAATAAAAAGAACATTTCAAAGAAGATTCATGACTTCTAACAAGTGTAGGTTATGTTAAAGTTTTGCACCAACAATTGGTATTTTATTATAAAAATAAGTATAATATGAACAAGATTCAAAAATTTTTATCAATTTTAGATGTTATAGTTTTTTTGTCGAAAATAGTTATTTTAGTCCAAAATTCATCAGTTTGATTGTCTATGTGCTGCAAAAAATATTATATATATATATATTAATTATAAAGATAAAACATCTGTTTTCATCACTGATAAAAAATTATCTCTTATCGCATGAGTTAAGAAAGATATTCGCAAGTGTAACGCGTGTGTTTGTTTTCTAGAAAAATTCAGTTATTTTTAAAGCCTAATGTGCATTCTTTATCCTTTCATTGAAAAAAAGTTTTTCCGTTTCTAGAGGATCAGTTCACAGCAGGAAAACACCAGAGCAAATATTTTATTTTTCTGAACGGAGAGTGAGTGTCTAAGCCACAATCTCGGTTTGCAACGGGATTCCGTTTCTATAGCCCCGTTGAGAACTAACGCAATCTGTTTCCGAGAAAATCCATTTATCCCTGAGGGAATAGGGTTAATTGAATTTTAACATGGAAATCTAATTTCGAAATTGGAAAAATGTCACTTGTATGCAAAGCAGCATATAACTTAAAGTCTCGTCCTGAAAACGATTCTTCTAATTGGACAATTCTGGAGAAGAGACTCGAGTCAAAATTTTAACTCTACATTAAACCTGCTAATTAGAGATAAAACCTCCTTTGAGCATATTTCAGCCTGCACATCCTACTTTGATTCTCTGAAAGCAGTCATTCTTTAGTCCTCCTATAATCTCAACTGTATTTTTCAAGTCCTCCTTTAAACCCCCTGCAACCACCCAGTATTTTCATGTCCGGCCTAAAAAGACACACAAAACCATAATCCATAAAAAAAACATAATTGCAGCGTGCTTCAACCCTAGCAAAAAATGAACAACTCTGTACAACCATTTCATTATATGAACAGAGGTCCCTGTGCCCCAAAATGCGAAAAAAATCAACAGGACGCTACAAGAGGGACGCTCAATGCAGATTCCCACGACATCCTACTTTAAGCCTACAATGATGAAGTGAGGTAGGACATGAAGGTTGAATGGAGGTTCTAATTACAACTTACTTTAAGCCTGCAAGTGGAGAAAATGGAGATATGTACCACTTGGGAATCCTAAAGGAGGGTGTAAATGTATAGAAATAAATCCTCCTCATAGCATCTATAAGCATTCGAAGTTGCCACTCGGGGAATTAAGGCCTGATTTATCAAGACTCAGGCTCATGAAGAAACAATTTTAATCTTCGAAAAATAATCCAAATTAGCCTAAATTATCATGGATGAATAAATCTGCGAAACTCACTTAACCGTATTAATTTTCTAGGGATACTGAAATTTTGATTGTTTAATCACCGTGAGGTCTAAATGCTGATGGAATGATTTTCAAGTCACTTCAAGATGCTCAGGAAAAGAGTTTTGGTTACGTTCCAAAACCACTTGAGTTGCAAATTTCCACCTGCTGTTCTACATATCTCTGTACAAATGTAAAATTTATGTGTACAATTTTTTTTCAAATTTTGCAACTAAAAATTAACCTGATTGAGTTACCTTGACTAAATCAAAAATTAATGAATTAAAGATTAATTTTTTTGTTGTTTTTAAATATTAAAATCGAAGTGTCTCGTCATCCTAAAATTCGGAATGAGTACTCAAATATTTTTCATAAACTTGGCTCAAATAAAGTTGCAAATAAAGAGAGCAAATAAAGTTGTTCTGAAATTTTGGACTTCGTCACTTTTTCGACACGAATAAGCGCAGGCTATTAAAACATGCATTGAAAAAGTATTATTATATTGAAAAGAAAATTAAATTTGGCAATTTACTCAAACCCGCCTTTTAAAATGAAAATTTTATCAATTTTGTTTATCGATTTAACAAAGTAATGAATAATGACCTACATTTTTGCCTGTCGTTATTCCATTATTGTAACGTTATACCATTACCGTTACATTCTTCTCAATCTAACGCGGTAATGTTTCCGTTATTAAAAAATAGAAGCTTTTAACGTAACGTCGTTAAAAATAACGTTTTACCAACAAAGACTACTTGTTCAAAGAGTTTTATTCAATAAAGTTGTTTATTTCAACTTATGGGCAGAAACTTTTATCAGGAATATTAAAAAAGAAAAGATCAATAGCCTTGTGATTTTTACTGTGCTTAATAAATTAGTATAATTTCTATCCCATATAATAAAATTGATAGAATAAAATTCTCAAAAATCTCACACTCATTGTTGTTGAATTTTGTAAATCGCCATTTGCAAATAAGGAACTTCAGTTCTAAAAATTTATTTCGCAAAGAGAATATTGAAATTGTAAATTATTCCTAAATAATAAAACGATAAATCCCGTTCTTAACTTTTGGATCAAATGTTAAAAAAATATTTTATGCTTATGTTCATAATGTTATCCATTTATCTACTAATAAAGCTGAAGCATTTTCTACAACATCAATCTAATAAATCAGAAATTTCTAAATAGGTAATTATATTAGAAGGTGAAATTTATTTCTGAATGTTTCTAAACATTATTGATAAAAGAGGAAATCTTAATCGTGAATTTTTCTTAATATTAGAAAATACTTCTGCTCCTAATATTTTGCTACTATGCTATAAGCTTTAACCTTTTTGTCACTTTCAAAGAGATGAGAGAAATTAAATTATGGACAAAAACTGAGAATATATTAATTCACGAAGATTATAATTTTTCGCTGACAGCAACAAAAAAACTACCGGTATTAACAAAAAAAATTATTAATTAAAACCACCGTTACCAAAAAATTAACTTCAAGAAGATATTTTTAAATATTTCAAATGATTTACTACAATTTCAGAAAAGAATATAGAAGATGTTGAAGAAAATTTTTTTAGTTTTTCAAGATTACAATATATTAGAAAAAATCGAATAAGCTCAAGAGATATTTAGAAGTTTTCAAAGAATACAACATTTTTTTTAACTTAAAAATAAAACCAAAAATTTGATTTAAAATGTAGATTTGTAAAGATTTCAAAATAAAATTTAGAACATCTTAAAACATTTTGGAATGTTTTTAAATAATACAATTTCTTTAGGATTCCTGGAAATACTTTTACTGATTTTTTATTTTTTTAAATTAATTTTAGGAGAGTATTTAAAAAGACTTTAAAAGTTTAAAAAAGCGTTTCGAAATTGTCCAAAACGAATACAGAAGATTTATAACCAATTTAAGAAATAATTTGAGTAAGTTTAAAATATATTCAGGAAATATCTTATAAACCGAATTAAATTTTTTCTTACATTTTTGCAAAATCCTGTGACATACAAGTTTCTTAAAAAATTTCGAAATATCTGAAATCTTCAAAAATTGTTTTGATTTTTCTCGAGAAACCTAGGAAAATTATATTTATATAAATTGGAAGCAAATGAACAAATATTCTTAAAAAATAGTTGCTTGAAATGTGTCTTTTGTATTAAAAATTATTTTCCCTTCAAATTATAGTTTATCTAAATTTTTTTGCTTTTTGGATTGAAAAATCTTTTTTGGTTGACTTCGTCTTTTTGTTTTGAAATATCATATATTTCAGCAGAAATTTCATATATTTTTATTAGAATTACAACAGTTTGCAATAAAATTAAGATCTTTATGGTAAGTGATGAGTATTCATTTGACTTTTTTGGACGTAAAGCCAGTGGGAAATGTAGAAAAAATAAATAAGTAATGAAAATTGAAGTATTTTTAATACTATTTATTTTTCTATCAACAAAAACTTATTATATTTTTAAAATTAGAAGTTCAAAGTTGACTACTCGATGCGCTAGTGCTGCTCTGAAACAGCTGACACGTATGTCAATAAAAAATTTATTTATTTGCATTTAAAGTGCAAACATTACATTCTGCATTATTTTTTTATAATGTTCGATAGCGATATTTGTTTTGACCCACTTTGATAAATATAAACCTGATAACTTTTGACCACATTGAAAATTGCTTGTAGGGTTTTACAGCACAGTCGGTATGTCTCCAAATTAGTAATTAAAGAAAAACTTTTTCCACAATTCTATATATTTAGGACCAGAGACATTTTCCTTCGTGCCTTCTATTTAGCGTGCAAAATTTTTAACACGATATTTCATTCGGTGTAGACGTACGTTGGAAAAGAAAAGTACCGATATAGTTTCCAATTTTTATTTTCTCCTCATTGTTTTTTCAATATTTTCATCGGGACAAAGCAGAAAAATGCACTTTATAGCCTTCTCTTTCATTTCCCAAACTTTCAGAGCGATACCTCATTTCGTTTAGACGTAAGTTGGAAAAGAAAAATTGAGGACCAGTTTTGCTCATATGACCAGATTCCTACCTTACTGACACTTTTTATTTTCCAACGTATTTGCACACGAAGCACCATATCCAGTTAAAAATTTGGGATAATAAATAAGAAGCTCTAAGAAATCTGGCTCTTGTCCTAAATTTTAATAATTATGAACAAAGTTTTTGTAAATAATTTTTTTTACTGTTTTCATAATCATTAAAATTTAGAACCAGATTTCTTAGAGCTTCTTATTTATTATCCCAATTTTTCAACTCGATGTGGAGCTCCGAGTGAAAATAAGTTAGGAAATAAAAAAAGTGTCAGTAAGGTAGGAATCTGGTCACGTGGCCTACTCGTCACATGGCCTTAAAAGAGGATTGTATCGATTTAAAACTTTCAGATTTGTATTTCTTTGAAAAATTCTACAGAAAGAAACATTATATTATTGTCACCCTGGATATCATAATCTACCCAGCAAATAACTATATTTGCTAATAATTTATTAATTTCAAACAATCAGATTAAGTGAAGTTATAGAGAATCTTTTTCTCAAGAATATAAGTTATCATTCATCAAAATCCTATTATCAAAAAATGGTAAGAATTCCTTCGAATAAGTTCTTTAATATTTCACATTTCGCTAAGGAAAACATGTTTTTGTCTTTTAAACAATACCACAAATAATATTATTTATAAATCGTAATTGAAATATTTGATAAATTTACCATAATTAACCTATTATTACTTATTGACTTATTAAAATAAAGCGCTACTTGTGAGC
Organism: Druon quercuslanigerum; assembly: GCA_010014905.2. Classification (NCBI taxonomy): domain Eukaryota; kingdom Metazoa; phylum Arthropoda; class Insecta; order Hymenoptera; family Cynipidae; genus Druon; species Druon quercuslanigerum. The sequence continues at coordinate 13,793 of JAAAKG020043079.1, forward strand.
ACAATAAAATATAAAAATGAACATTTGAAAATGATCTTTAATTGTCATATATCTTTAAATAACGCCTACTATAATTTTTTTGACAAATAAAGTTACTTCCGAGTACTAAAAGACTGAAAGTTAATAACTGGTTCCTGGTTTTTAATTATTTGATTTTGTTGTATGCTGAGCGGGTGCTTGTCCTATTAAGCAGCTTTGAGGCTGGACGAAGTACAGCATATACTATGAAATTTCATCGCATTCAGGATGCAATTAACGAAAACTGATTTCAACAACGATGGACGAGATGAGTGATCGAAAGATGAAAAGGGATCCAACGACTCTTGGAAATCAATCTATCTACCCAATAATAGACAAACTGTATTTACAGCTAATAAACTTTACAAGATAATTTTAAATACATTGATTTATATTTGTAATAATTAATTAATGTTTTACAATCGTAAAAAAAGATTTTCACATTTAGCAGACTGATAATAAAAAGAACAGTAAACCGAAGTCCTGCCCGAAAGCAGAAGTTGGGTGGTGATTTGCTACTTGTCGAGATCTTAAATTTTGCGCGGACGGGTGCGGTTAGTGCTCGGATGGGTGACTGTAACGGATTCTCGCTTATTCGTGTTTTTTCACTGCGCTTAATTATTTCTTTCGTGTAGGGTTCGGATTTCTGCAGTTTTCCTCTTCTTTTACAATTGTTTAGGCGAATGCTAGCGCTTAGAAAAAATCAGACCTCAGGTATGAGGTAGAGTTAGGGTAGTGGGGGTAATTGGAATTAAGTTAAGGGATTACTGCCTGTCGTTCGCCTGTGGAAGGTTGCATTTACTTACACTCTTAGTAAGGCTAGATTCTCTATAAGTAAATGTTCAAAAAGGATTATGTATATGTGAGTAACAAAATTAAAATAAAAGTACTAATTAGGGTGCCCAATAGAAATCTTAATTTTTGAATTTTGCAAGCGTTACACTACAGTTTCTTACCTTTGGGGAAAAAGCACTGCTACGCATTTTATTTATCTGAAATAGGCAGAATAAGCGCTCTTTTCCTGCCTGCGGAGCGGCAGTAAAGTAGCACTTTATTGTACTGCGACGATCGGCACGGAAAGTGATAGCAAGGAAGAAGAACTAAGTGAAAACCAATTAGTTTTTCTTGTAATCCACTTAATTTTTCTAAATTCATTCTGGATCCTTATGACTTAATCTTGAATGCGTTTAAGTTTATCTGGAATTACCAAAATATGATCAAATTCTTTTGAATTAAAAAAAAGCTACATTATTAATTCACATTAGTCACTTTTATTTAATTTTAGTCAGAAAATACATGCTAAAATCTTTAAAATCTTTTAGAATTTTCGTGCTTAAAAAAATGTGTACTTTTCGCATATTTCGAAATTCAAGATTTTTTTCTGTCACACGGTATAGATATTTTTAATTTATTCATTATTGAGAATGCTCTTTTAATATTATTCCAGAAAAAAATATTCAAGGGCGATTTCAAACCCAATTTGTATTTTATTTCATAAAATGTAGGAATTATTTCTAAATCACTACAAGATACTTTCTAGTTGTAAACTAATAGGTTGGTCTTTAATTAACGTTTTTCAAAAATCTAAATCTAAGAAAATTCATTTCCATGTCTAAAATAGTCTGACGAAACCTGCACTAAACCTGCACAAATTGCAAATTATTACATTTGTAAGATTTATATTTTGAAGGTACATCATTTTTTTACAAAGTTGAAGAAATTTCGAAAGAAGATCATCAAAATTAAAGAATTTTGATTAGTGAAACTTAAAAACTGCATCTTTGTTAATCATAAATTATTAAAAACAAAAACTTTTAATAGTTTAGGTTTGCAATTAAAAGTTCTACAATTATGAAGATTTACAAGTGACATCTCTTAAATTTAAAAAATAATGTTTTTAAATTTGATTTTTCAAGTTTTTAACTCTAAATCTTCCAAATTGAAAATCTTTTTAAACTAAAGAATCGAAATTACAGAACTTGTACTGACTAATTCAATTTTTAAGGTTTATAAATTTAACATTCTTCTATTTTAAAGATCTGCAATTTAAAATTCTACAATTTAGAATATTTCAATTAAGGGCCCTTCAATATGTAATGCGTGGTGCAGTTTTAAAAGCATTTGTTGAAAATTTCAATTTTGAAAGTTAAAAATTAAAAATCATTTAATTTTAAAGATTTAAAACTTTGAAATTTGAATACGTTTCCGCAGATGAAGAATTAGATATTCCAATTGAAACTATAGCATTTTCATTCATTTGTAAAAGTTTCAAGTGGAAACAGAATTTTATAAGATAATGTGAGTAGAAAGGTAGGAGCTTTAAGATAGGCAAAGTGAATTAATGAATTGGAAGATTATTATTATTAATTTTACTCCTGCCTCATCTAATTATTTTTTTTATTAAATTACAGTCAAGGTACTGTGTATTTAAAAATGCAAGCTTTAAAGATACAGTTTGTGTAATTTTAACATAACACTGATATTTTGCTCGCTAAAATAGATCATGTCATATTCTCATTGCGTCGCATAAAATTAGTCAGTAACGAGTCTTGCCAAAGTTCCGCAATTCCACTGGCGATCTTATATATTCTTAGCTCACAGTTATCGCACATCCAACGTTGAGGTAGGATTTCGCTGCAGCTCTGAAATCCTTTTTCGTGCAAATTAGAACGCCCGTTCTTCGAAGGCTTCTTAATTGAAACTCGCGATCGAAATATCGTTGTGGAAGTAATCATTTGCAGTGACGTAAAATTGTCGATTCTGCCATTTTCTCGTTAGTCATGTTTGCAAGAGAATTTCCCCTCATCATTATTCTCGTTGTCATATTTACATGCGAAAGGCATAAATTACGCAAGCTGTTTGTTTTTTTTTCATTCAAAACGAAGCGTCAGTACTAAAATTTAGGTTTGCCTTATTTTAAAATTCAGATATAAATGTAAATAAAATGTAGGTAATTTTTTTTATGTGAATAAATTAGATCTGTGTTCGGAAGTAACATGTTACTCGAAAATGTACTATTCTTTGTAACTGTTAAAGGAAAACGCTTTAAACTTTTTAAACAAATAAGTCTTCAGCGAGGAGAAATTGGGTCCCAAAATGTACTCATTTGCAAGATGTTTCGTTTCCACTACTACGCCGCCTCACTCAGCACCGAAAAATTCCGTCTCGCTCTTACAGCTGAGTATAAGGTCGTGGGGGTGGAAAGGAAACATGTAAATGAGTATTTGGGACGGGTAGTGCCCATTTCATCGCCGTCTACCTGTTCAAGTTACCCTCTCCACTCGGCTTCCCCTTACGTCTCTCAGTGAGCCAGAGCGCTCTGCCAAGCCTTGCCAGCGGAGGGCTCTTTTGTCCTAATGAGGAATAAAATACCAAACCTCAAATTTTTTAATTATGAACTCAGCAAATTAAAAATATTATATTTCGAATCTACGCCCTTCAGCGATTCCAACGATATGTCTCTTGCCATTCAAAGACGAAAATTATAATAAGTTGACGCTGATTTTAGTTTATGTTTTGACACTGGTTAGCATCATGGAATTTTCGGTAGTACAGTTGAAAATGCAAAAGTTGATTTGTAGAAAACTCGTCTGTTAACAATTCAACTGTTGAATTAATATTTAATTAAATAATAAACGACAATCATTGATATATATTTATATGAATTGGTTAAATCGGTATCCTCATATTCTCGCTTGCAGTAGACTTCGCACGCATCCAAAGTAGAAAATGAATTTGCCATTATTTACATTTAATTATTGACTTATTCTAATTTTCATCTTTTAAGTGCAAGCGGCATATCGTTGGAATCGCTGAAGGGCGTAGATTCCAAATATAATATTTTTAATTTGCTGAGTTCAAAATTTGAAAAATTTTAAGTTTGGTATGTTATTTCTCCTTAGGACAAAAGACCCCCCGCTGGCAAGGCTTGGCAGAGCGCTCTGGCTCACTGAGCGACGTAAGGGGAAGCCGAGTGGAGAGGGTAACTCGACCAGGTAGTCGGCGATGAAATGGGCATCTCCCATTTGGTACCCAATTTCTCCTCGCTGAAGACCCCTGTATTAAGACGTTAATTGAGTTCAACCTTCGCTCCCCCTTTCCCTATTTCCCAACTTTATCATACACTACTTGTCCCTCTCCCATCTTTATCAGCTAACTCAACCTTTCCCCTACTGTCCTTCCCCAGCCATCACTTCCTCCCCCCTTCTTATCATAATTTCTCATCTAATTTCCCCTACTTCCCCTTACTTACACTAACGTCTCCTATTTCCCCTCTCATAATTTTCCCTTACTTTTCCTACCCACTCCACTAATTTTTCCTACTTTTCCACCCCTCGTTTCGGACGGACGGACGGACGGACAGACACTGTACCGAAACTATCATTTCTCTCCTTTAAATCTTGGAAATCCTATTAATTCCATGAAATTCGATGATATTTCCTAAAATTCTGGAAAATTTATTGAAATACCTTCAAAGCCGTTAAAATCCTTTGAAAATCCCTTGAAATCTGTTAAAATATCGCCAACCGTACAGTGGGAGCAACCGGGAATTCACTATTCATAATTCAATACAGCCTACAATTCGTGACCGTTTATAATGTTTTTTTAATGCTCAGGATCATTCCATGTAAACGACTTCAGGCCCGATTTTTTCATTACCCTCTGTCAAATTTATTATTTAAACAAGTAGAAGGTAAAAAATGGACATTTTATGAATATTATTGTTTTTCTCTGAAGACAAGACTTAAGAGAAGCCACTATCGATCCTAATTATTGCAGATACACTTCAGAAACATAAATATTCAGATTAAGAGTTAAACCAACTGTTATAAACAATTTATATAAACAATTATTTTTATAAGTTGCTTAACCTCAACAAAAAACTTTATCTTGATTCAAAATGTCTAATTGGCTCAATTAACTTTGAAAACTCGACCAAAAATGTCGTTCCTATGACACCTTGCTGACATTTTTTTCAAATTAACAATAATCCCAGGTGAAAAGGTTATATATAACTTTTACACAGTGAAAAACACTAAACACT